>JAKSZP010005932.1:0-43147 GCA_022478985.1 Massospora cicadina | reverse complement strand
ATGAAGTAGAGGTGGGTTCATATGTCATTCTTGACACGCGTCATTTGAGGATGCAGGTGCCTTCTCAGAAGTTTGCAAGTAAGCGTTTGGGTCCCCACTTGGTGGAGGAAGATTTGGGTAATGGCGCTTTACATTTGAAATTGCCACCTCACTGGAAGCAACATCCAGTCTTCCATATATCTCAGCTGTCCCCATTCAAGGGGGCAATCCCCTCAGATCCAGAGATGATTGTGATTAATGGTGCAAGGAAGCTGAAGTGGAGGGCATTCTGGAATCTCGCAGATCTCAGCGGTCTGTCTGATATCTCATCTTTCTGGAAGGGCTATCCAGCCTATAAGAACAATTGAGTCAGGGCCCAAGGTTGTGCAAACTTCTTGGAGCTGGTCAAGGCTTTCCATGCCACCCACCCAGAAGCCCCACGTCCTCCCCCAAAGATTGCTACTTTAATGGCGCTCAAGCTGCTGAAGGCCCACAAAAATGTGACTTTCATGCAGCTCCTCGGTGGTGGCGCCCCTCCATTGGCAAAAGGGAAGGGTAATGTAAGTCTGGGGTAGCATCCCCTCTACTTATACTGGGCAGTGTTTTCATTTCCCAATAAAAAGAGTCCAAAGAGGGCAGCTGTCCCTCTCGTCTACTAGGCGATCTCGCCCATGTGGTAGACAAGCAATGGGTAACAGCTCTCCCTCAGAAGATTTAACCACTTGCCCCTGAAATTGCCTCCACTAAATTAGTATGGCGAATTGAGGAAATTTGCGCCAAAATAATTGGGAGCCGCCATCCCCATGAACTGAAAGGTTCTTATGAAGTTGACAGCACTGAGCCCATCAACCAAGGTCCAGAAGTCTTAAACCCTCAGTAATGAAGCCTGACAGGCTTGCACATTCAGTAAATGAGGAATCAAGGGTCTAATCCTTGGAAAAACTCGCCAATGGCATTGGGCTATCAGTAAACTAAGCAGCGAGTTTCACTGTTTCAAAAACTATAAACCAGAAATCCCAACAAGCGTGTACCTCTTATATAGAATGTGTCCAGTGTTGAATCCTTGGTAAAACTCAGTAATGGCTTTGGGCCATGGGAAATGTTGTTGCTGATTCAAAAATAACCTCACAAAAATTGGGGACAAATCCCAATGGACATGTATCTCCTATGATGTGTGTGCCAGATGCGGAACCTTTGGCGGAACTCATTGATGGCATTAGATCATCGTCAAAAAGAAAATTCTTTACTCAACTTCAGATAATCCAATAGCCTAAAACCATCACTCAAAAAATAGTATCATCATTTGATGCATCCCACTTGGCCAAACGGATGCCAAAGCAACTGGGTGCGGGTAGGTTAGGTATCCCAAAACTGTTTCTGACCTTTTTGGGACCACCTCTAAATGGGGTGGCCTTGGAAGATTTCCGTTGCCCATTGGGCAAGATGCCCTATGCTAACCATTGGAAATGCAGTGAACTTACAATTTGGGTGACTGAGGTTGAACTGACAGTAACTCAACCGCCGCTGACTCCTTCAAAGTCATTTCAAACTTAGCACTAGTGGTGCCCAACCCAAAAGGGGGAGCCGCCACGCATCACAAAGTCAGTTCATATTAACTTGTTTTCTCCCTTTAAAGTTCGCTGGGCTAGGTCGAATCTTAAGGGCCCCAATCCCATGATTTACTAAGTTATTCCCCAAATCATTTTGTCTATTTATTCAGGCATAACACACTGAGGAAATTAAATGTTGATTGTATTAATTTACCACTCATTAAAAAATTTCCCCAAGCTCCAAATTTTTGATTTATTTCAAATTTTTTACTTGCCAAACTTCCTATGGCGCTAATAGCGTGGCCCCTTGGGTCTTACATTGGCTGGGTAATACTAGCCATGATAGTAACTATAGCTCCTACCCAGTCAATTGGGCATATTGTGTAAGAAACTTCTAGGAATTCAACCCTATTATTGAGGACATCTGCTAGTAGGATATTGGAATCCTGTGGGCCCATCTGTCTCCACTCCAAGCGAGGATCTTCCCCCTCACCTCCATTTTTGTTCTAAACTCTCCTATTGGGGGTACCAAAGCAGAAAAACCCAATTGAATAACACCCTGCAACAAGGCCCACTGGGTATAGAGTCACAACAGCCTAATTCTTTTCCAGTTCCTTTTTATGTTTTCATTCACTGGCGCTCAATCGTCACACACCTACCTGTCCAAGTCAACGTCATTTGAGAAGCAATGTCCCTGTCATTCTGGCTTGCCTTTTGGTTGCTTTTGCATTTCAACTGGCAGGATAATCTAAACTTTCTCTGCTACCTCCCTGAAAGTTACTGACTGACTGTTTCTATTGCATAATTATTAGATATAAATGGTGGCTGAAAGATACTATCATACTTTTTAGCTTTTATCATTTAGTATATGGTACTTTATACTTTCGAGAGTGTAAGAGGTATGTTGAATGATATCTTAACTGGTATATATATTTTAAACGTAATTGAGCAGGAGGAATGCTAAACATAGATTTGTGGTGACTGAAGAAGGATATAGAAACATGTACCTGTAGTTGATATTTAATTTTTAGGTAAAAACACCATCAGTGCAAGTATTATTGCAAATAGAGTTTCTGGATCATTGTTGAGTTGAGGATGCTGATTCTTAAAGAAAATTGAGAAACTCCTTATCATTGTTTAATTCAGGTCAATAATCACATTAACACCAAGAAGCCTTAGTATTTTGTAGTAGCTGTACTTGTCAATAACTTTAGATAAGCCAGTAACTTTTGAGCTGTATGCCACTATATTCAGTTAAAGGAATCTTGTATTTTATTCATGTATGAGTTAGGTATCATATTGGTATTCAACAGTATGGCTCATATAATTGATTGTAGTCAGTAAGGTGCAAATACTACCTATAGTATTATGTGACACTGTCATTTTCTTAAAATAAATTCTAGATTTTTTATAAAAAGCAGATTATATTTGGTTACTTGAAGATCAGGGTCTTCACTCTCATAAATTACAATGCTACCAGCTTGTAAAATATTTAGTTTATTTTCTGATATCAGTTTCTACCCAGTTAGCTGTATGTTCTCACTATTTATAATCCAAGTTTCCAAAGAGCTAGAATTTTAACCTGACAGAGCATAGAATCAGTAGATATATCATCAATGTGAGCTCATAAGCTCTTCATTCAAACTGATAGTAGTGATAGAGCTATTGGATTATCTGAAGTTGAGTAAAGAATTTTCTTGCTGACATTGATCATTTCTGGTTTATAGTTTTTGAAACAGTGAAACTCGCTGCTTAGTTTACTGATAACTTTACCACAAGCGTGATGGAATGTATGAATACCTTTCTTGTTTTTCAAGCAAAATCCTAGCAGTGATGTGGCTCTTGACATAGTAACATAGGTCATATGTTGCTCATTAGAGTGGTCATATTAATATAAAGTCATGTCATAATACCACCCTGGGACTTATTTTTGTTATAGCACAAGCTTTGACCAGAAAAAATTGAAACTTTTGCAATTTGAGCCAATACTCTTGATCATTATAGTTGACATTTGCTTAGTGATGATTAACAATTTTAATTCTATCCATCAATAGTTGAAATATGAACTTTTAATATGTTCATATTAATTTAAAAGTTTTTAATCATTGAATTATAACCAAAAAGATTTTATGTCAAAAAATTGTAGAACAGAGTAATTAGACTCAAAGTGATGCAATACTTTAATTGCATCTGTTAAATCAGTATAGGGGGATCATATTTTAGTGGATCACAACTCTTTGTATACAATATGTATTTCTCTATGAGGACATCATACTTTAAAATAATAAGGAACTTGAAATTACCAAAAGGTCTTTCATTATTAGAAAATTCCCTAACACACTGTAGTCTCAATAGTACTACCATTAGTATAGATTTGTGGGTTTGTCGTGGAGTTCTAAAGACCCTGTAGTATTGAATACTGACAGGTTAATAATGCCATTTATCATGGTGTTAAGGATTGTAAAAGTTACTAATAATCAGATGCTTTTCTTTCAACCTATCAGTCCCTTCTACATATAATCTCTGAGCTTCATAGACCCCAATGACACAAAAGTAGTTTTTAATTATTAGCACTTCAGACTCTGGGGTCAGCTGGCATAATATTTAAGAATGTCCAAAAGGATTAGTACAATGTCCTTAGGGAATTACTAACAATCATCAATCAGGTATTATGATTGAGATGATGGCAAAATGCCAAAAATATATACTAAAAACCATTTGATGATAAATTTAAATCAGCATAGGGTTTGGTAGTTGATAGTGAAATTATTGATTTAAATTTATGCTAGCATATGGTAAGGTAATTTAAAGTAAATTAATGATATTAATATACACTACCGTGGAGGTGAAGTATATCTAAAAAGCCTCTATAGGATATATTGGTTTAGTATATATATATAATAAAATTAGTGTGTTTTATAGTTAAGGCAATATAAATTTTAAATTCATCTAATTGACTAAACATAAGGGAATATAAAATTGAATGGTGGTTAAAATCAGGATATTGAGAATAGGTGGCCATCAGGATGGTGTTTAGCTGAAATTTCCAAGTAACTTAGCATGCACCAAGTTTATGAGGTGTATCTTATAGGATTTTTTAGAATGCAGGCATCTGTAGATATTTTTCTATAATCTCAAAGTAATCTTTCAAATATGTCCTAGTTTTCTAGTCCTTCTAAATCTTTGGTTATCATAGTATAATATCAGTTTTCCCAAAGCAAAGCTGAGTAATATCTTTTAATTATTAATACTATACTTTATATACCTTATTTATAAGCAAGAGAGTTGGAAAAGGATTTGCTCTGCAGCTGGAATAAAGTCCACGTGAGGTTCTTATATAATCTCTAGTTTCATAATCTCTTTATGGACACAAGGACATAAAATTGGAGGTAACGTGAGGTGCTTTTCATATAGTTGTTAAAGGGCAATATTTCCATAGATCATGAAAGACAAAATATAGGGGAAACTGGTAAAGGATAAATAAAAGTTCTATGCGGATGGTTTGCACATAGTTAGCTTCCCCAGGATATCATTTAATGTCCCATTTAGCCCATTCAACTATGCCATTGGTCTCATGATGGTAGGGTATTAACGGCACCCCTAAAAATTTCGTCAGATCACTAAGCTTGTGATTACATGAGACATAAAATTAGTCTCATTGTCTGTTAAAATAAATTGTGAGCATCTATGCTGGTATGAGATTTTTCCTAATGAATTTGGCCATTGTTGTGGAACCATGTCCTTGATCAGTTTAGCCTTTACCCAATTGTGAGATATCCTAGAGCCACTATAATATAAAAAAGCTATAAATATTAGACAGGGGGCCTACCATATTGATAAATTGTTGGGATTTTTGCCCACATTCCCAAGACGACTATATTATCAAGGTCACTAGGGGATAATTCCCTATAGTGAATTGAATTGGATATTGGTTGACCCTGATTTTGGGTTAACAATGTTCAGGGGTTTTAGGTGATTTGCCTGGTTCAGATCCATTGGGGATCAATCTGGGTGAATTCTTATGATCTCATCAGGCAGAGTTGCTGACAAAATGGGGCATCTGGTATTTGATTGATGATTAACTATCAGGTGTACCAATTGAAATTGGTCAGGTTTCATCACTAACCAAATGGGAATTTAAGGATCAAATTGCAAGGTGAGTGATGTCACCTGCAACTAGAAATATTAATCAGTTGGTTTGTGACCTGCCTTAATGAGTAACAAGTCACATTACCTAAGCAGGTCGCTCACCAAATATGGTTGTTTTACTATGATTGAGTGGAAAACGTTAGGGACACGTTTTCTGACTCTTTCCGTTCTAGGTCTCAAGGATGTCTGAAGATGGAATCCTAGCCAGGATGGTAAAGACCATCACTGATGAGATGATGAAGGGTAATTCAACAGCAACCGCTGCCATTTCATTGTTAAGGTTTCAACCAAGGGTTGGGAACTGAAGTCTCACTATAAATCCCTAAAGAATTCACTTAATAAAGGAGAAACAGAAAACAGTAATTAGTATAATATACTTTAGACAGATTCATTTCTGCCTCTATTCCTCTTCAAGGAAATTATTGTTGTGTTCTTTAATTGGAGACTCTTTAGGATAAAGAGTAAGGATCAAGGATCCAGAGAAGAGAAGATAAGCTGAGATGGGAATTGCTGCCAACTGTGTGTCACAAGAGAGAAGTCATAAATGATGATCTGAGCTTGGATCAATTTAGGCGGTTTAAGGTAACAATCCCTATTGAGGACATCTTAAGTATTTTGAGGAGGAATACTGGTCAAGCGTTGGACCTAACACTAGTGATCTATTCAACTACAGCTAAAAGTCTTTATACTATTACCAAATAAAAAATATATTATAAGACAACGCGAAGGATTGCACAACACTAACCTGTGCAGTTAACCATCCTGGGAACTATTAATAAGTGAAGCCCTTAGAGTTTTAACATGAATACCATGTGCAAGGTAAAGTTTTGTTTAGCTAATTGGTATGTGGTGGCTTTCCAAAATAAGGCTTCTGCTTGACGTTATTTGCAGCAATTAGTAGCCTTGAGTATATCAAAGTGCATGGAATCCTAGTAGTAATGTTGCTTTAACGCTCATACATTTTTCTTTAATCTCCTATATCACATTGACTTATGGACATCAACGATTTTGTCTATTCTTTTCAAGAGTCTTGGTATCTAATATTTCCAATCATTTTATTATCTTAAAGAGATTCTAATTTTTGACAATGGTAACTTTTATTGATTTACCAATGTTCATTGCACTTCTCTGTTTTGTTATCATATTGTTGGTTTTAGATCTCACCAAACAAGTCATCCCAAAGGTTGGCAACTAATTCTATTATGGGCAAGAATATAAGCAGTCAGTATATTGTTCAAGCTGGGGTGGTGTTAACATTGAGATTATAGGCTTAAAATTTCAAATCCCATTGTTCCAACCGCCTATTTGCCTCTTTAAAATTCTGCAATCATCAAAAGGAGTCATGTTCAGTTAATACCTTAGAGTGTGCTACATCAATATACGCTTAATTTGTTTACAAGTGTAACTTTAATGCTAAACATCCCTTTTAATTACTATGTATTCCTTTTGTGTATATATAAGGTTTGGATACAGTAAGTCACTAGATGTTCAATATCTTCATTGTAGATTTGAAATAACGCTACTACTACTTGGTGAGTGATGTATCTAACTGAATAATTGAGGTATATTGCTCTTGGGTACATGATTATTGATGTTTTGGTGAATCAAGTCTTTGGTTTATAAAATGCTTACTGTCAGCTCACCATACAGCCACATTTTACAACATTTTCAAGAAAAATATATAGTAATTCTACTATTTACTGAAATTTTATTTTGAACTATCAATTGTAGCTGATAATCTCAAGGAAAAACTAAATGTCTCATTTACTTCTTGGCCAATCCATTTTCTGATCACTTCAATCCCATCTAGAAGGGGCTGTAATACCTTGCATGTCAGTGACAAGTTCCAGGTATTCTTATTGTTCACATAGATAGTTGCACGTTCTCAGATTGATTTTTAAACTTCCTTGGCATGTCAACAAAAAACTTCCACCAGGGTGGTGCAGGTGATCATTGAACGCTCTTGAGAAAACGTTTATAACATTTAAGGATACTAAAACTCAGGAGAATTTTTAGATTGCCTAATGCTGACCATGTAAAACTGGAAAGTCATGGGCGTTTCACAACCCCTGGGACATCTCATGGATCAGTATAAGCCTTTAGTTGTGATCATTACACTTTTACCTGTTCTACTTTTGGTAGCATAATATGCCAATATCCAAAGATCAATTTCAATTTCTGAAGTATTGCATAATGGGGAGATCTAGCGCATTGTCAATTCATGGTAAAGGATTGAAGTCATTTTATTATAACAATATTGAGCTTCCCATACTCTACCACAATGAAGTTAGACTGTCAGAAAATCGCTTTTCTGCAAAAGTGGGCCCTGCTGGCTGGCAGTCCAACCAGTATGAAGACTGGATGACCCTTGCCATTTCGCCTTAGGCGTCAGGTCAGCAGCACTGGCTGACCCCTTGGCGTGTCACCTGCGTCATTTAGTGATCCCCCAGACTAATTCCCAACCAACTAGATTAAATATAAACTTAGTATTAAAAGGGAGAATAGGTAAAGGGAGATGTTTATTGAAAGGGAAGCACCAGGTATTTATATGTTAAAAGGGCTACTGCGCCTGTCGCCAACCTATTAGCTCATTGCTGAACCTTCCAGCCACCAACTCTCTCTCACACTGCGCTTCTCTTTTACCTGGTGCAAACTTCTCACCTCGTCCTTACCAATGACTGATTGTTAGTTTCAGCTTCATCATTGGCCTTCAATTGCCAGTGAACTGTATAAACTAATTATATGAATAGATATCAAATTGAAATTTGACTTAGTGATAATGCACCAAAAACAGCTCCAGTCACTCAGGTACTCGGAATAACTTGGCTTTTTGCCAATGACATGTTTTGACTCTCCTTGTAGATTATTTCTAGCTGCGCTTTCTCAGGCAATAGTTGATTTGGTATATATGAGGCGCTGGAAAGAACCTCAGCTGCCTCAAACTCAGAATCATCAGATTTTGTCAACATTTACTTAAGAATATATATAAATGGATCATCCTTAGCAACTAGTTGCTGGCGATCCAAATACCAATTTAAGCCAGTGATTGGCTCCATTTGAAACTATCTTCCAATCTTGGCGGACTACTGGATTCAGCTCAACCCTTTTTGGGGAGCAACCACCAAGCAAACACATCAATAACCACAAAATTCAGTCAATAAGCCATTCCACCGGGATTGACCTATTTAATCCCAAATCTGCTAAATCATTAAAGGAATCCATGTGGTTGATTTTCTGATATGGACACATCTTTTTTATAGCCAGTAGAGGAGAGGCTTAGGGGATTTTTGAAGTCTCTAACATCCTCAGTTGTACTAACTTGTTTGTTTTCTTTATTGAAAATTTAACCTGTCAGCTTTTCTATCTAGTAGTTAGGTGGTAAATGAGTGGATGATATTATATATCAATGCGTTAAACCACATCTTGGGCATAGCCTAGGTCAAAACTATCTTTAGCAAAGTAAAATTTGTGTTTCAAATAAGGGCACAACTTAATCCCGTTCTTCTTCTGTTAAACCTGAAAAATTATGATTTATCAGTGTACAAACAGTCCCATGGACCTCACCCTCTAGCCCAAAAAATTATCCAAGTAACCAAAAAATATATAATTTGTACTTCCCACCAGCATTTTATGAAAAAAAGCAACTATATAATGACGCTTTATCTAAATGAAGTAGATATAAAAATTATCTAATAGCACCTGGGTTACTCATGGTATAGAAGAATGAGCCTAGTAATGTTGACATGTTCTAAATTAGATTTTCAGAAAGGCTCAAAAGGGTTTCATATATTTTAAACTTTAAAAGTTCAAATTTTATATTCTATTTGTGGTACACTGACCAGGGGATGGACATTACCAAAAAAGAAACTCCAAAACTAAACCAAATTAAAAACATGAACCAACAGCCTTAAACGAGCAACAAGGCACAAAAAAACAAGAAAACAACCTATCAGGCGGCACAGCGGCGAGCTGCTTATCCCACCATGGAGGAGGAGGATGGGGGATCAGGCAGATCATCAGGTTCAGAATTGAAGAGGTGGATCAAAGCTGATTGCAAGGGGGTTGGGGCATCCACGGGATGAGGGTCAAGGTGAAGTAAAGGACCGTTAAAATCAAAAATTTGGGCCTGGAGCATAGCCTATATGAGTTTGGCAATATGGTGTTCAGCTTGGATGCAGGTGTCAGGGAGCTGGGATAATTTTTCAATGTTGGCTCTGGTGACATGTGTGTATAAGGAAAAATCTGCCAGTTCAGAGACATGTTTGGCAGCGGTGGTGGCAGTTTCAGTGAGGCGTTTGATTTCATCTTTTGCAATAGCAGGGAAACCGGGGGGAACATGGTGATATGCAGCCCTTCTTTAAATTCAGCTACAGATTTTTCCACAGCTTTATGGAGATGGTGATTTTCAAATTGAGGCCACCGCGGCCTTGGCAAGCTGATGGTCGTTTTTGGAAAGGAGTATCATTGGGTTTGGGGACATATTGGTTGGCTAGAAGAGGGGCATCAAAGTCTAAATTCAGATAAGGATCTAAATCAATTGGTTTATCTGGTGGTGGGACAAACTCACCAGATTCAGTCACTTCATCAATTAAATTACAGGGATTTTGGTTGGCATGGATTGATTCAGTGATAGGTGGCTGTGGTTGGGTAAGTTTGGGGTAGGAAATCTTTGGATCTGATATGGGTCCATACCTGCTCCCAATTAGTTGGCATGAGTGTAAATTGGCCAGCTTGGGCTTGGGTTTCTTGATTTTACTTCTGATTCATTGAGCACACAGCCTGGGGGGTGGGCAGCCAAAATCCCTACTAAAATGCTGTTGGGATGCCTCATGGGTGAGGTTGGCAGTGTTTGAAGGGTTTAAATTGTATCAACAAGCTTCCTTTAGTATGTTCCAACTTATGGCAGAGGGGACAAATTATGCGGCTGTTGTAGATGCAAGCCCAAAAGAATTGGTCTGGTGTGGATGGGATATAGGCATGCAGTGGGATGTGCTGGTCCATGGTTAGCTGGTGGAGGTAATGGTGGCCATTGCCTGAGGTGCCGCTAGGCGCTCAGCACCACATGGGACAATGAATTGGAGGATGGGGTCTGTGCCATAAGTGGACAGCCCTGACATTAACTCTTCATAGAGTGTTTGAGGGGGAAGGTGTGAGATTAGGTTTTCAAAGATGACCACAAGTGTGGTATCATCAGGGAGACATGTTCAGGTGGTGGTAATGGGTGTGTTTTTGTATATCAAGGGCGTTGCTGCTGCAGCGGCTGCGTCCTATTCATTGGGGAAGCCTAGATCAAAATAGCCCTTGTAAGGGCGGAAGTTGATAAACCCTTCCAGTGTGAAGGTGGCCATTGCCAGCTCAATAATTGCTTTGTCAGCATATGGGAAGAGACATCCGTACTTGATGTGGATGCAAAAGTGAATAGTGAATTGAGGTAGGGCTAGGGGATAGGGGTGGGTTGGGTGGACTCACGCAAGGTGGAGTGCTAAGTCCCTTGGAGGTAAAAATTGACCAGATGTATTTGGCGCACTGGATGGGCCAGTCTGCACGCATTTGCCTTCCAGGCAGTAGATGCTAGTGGGTAGGTCGTTGCTGCCCCACTTTGGAGTGGTAGGCGGTAGAGCTAAGGGCATTGGCTGGAAACGGTGATGCAGCAAGTCAATGAAGGTTTAAATTAGCTTTTTTGGATTAAAAATGCTCAAAAGCGGGATTAAGCGTAATGAAAAGCTTTTATTAAGTGTTTCATATAGTCCTTGATAAATTTCAATTGATTTTCATTCTCACCATTATTTAGGTGCCCCAATGTCATAGTTGGCCATTGATTTGACATAGTGATTTTCCAACTTATTCTAATATTTACAATCACTTGGTGTTCCCTGTGTTAAAGCGGTTGATGCACAGGTTTTATAGGGAATTTGATAGTTTTGCTTTGCTGTATGAATATAGGAAGCTGATCTGAGCCATGGAATGCATGACAATAAACTTGACAATTGGGTTTGTATTGAACTTAGAAACATTGACTCACAATCTGAATGGATATAAAATATACATCTAAGTATAGAAAAACTATCAATAAATTTATCTAAAACCAATGTATTCTATCAAGGATGAAAACTTGAGATTTATAGATGACGAGTGTCAATAAAAAGCTGAACTATTCATATTTCACATCAGCATCCTCTAACAGAAAGCAAGTTGCTTTCTTTTTAAACTTACTCAAAGGTTTATCCATATTCAGAAGTAACCTTAATCCATGTTTGAGGAAAGACTATCTTATGATCTGAAAACTGACAACATCAGCATTGGTTGTTGGAAAAGTGATTAAATTACATATAAAATTTTGACATAGCAACATCTTATCAATCAAATTAATAGCTAAGTTGAAAGCTCTAATTAACGTTTAAAGTTGAGTCAATTGAAGACTTTATCTTTTGGCATTTAAAATATATTGAAATAAAGCCCTGATATGCTTTTAGTTCAAAGTCACTGCAGCTAGATATTAGATAATTAGGGTAATCATCCAATTAATTAAATCACTTATTAAGAACATATTAAGGGTGGTTAACCTGGCAGGTAAAACTGCTTCCACCCTAGTGCAGGTTTTTAGTTTTGAAATCTGGACTGGCTAGAAAATTCTCGGTGTAGTATAATTTTCCCAAGGTTGACCCACCTCAAATACTTTTAAAAAGAACATATTAAAGAAATCATAATCTGGTTAAAATCAGAACAAATCCCATGGCTTATCAGGTTACCTTCTTCCAACATGTCTTTTAATAACGTGAGTTCTCCTACAGAGCAGCAAGCTGGGATTAGTGGTGGATTTAATAATACTCAGCTCATCATTGGAAATTTGTTAACGCAGTGAATGCACAACCTCCTTCCTTAAATTATGTCACAAAAAAGAGTTGACATATTATGCCAAAGTAATTTAGTTAAAGTCTCCAAGCAGAAAATTAGATGTTATACTACATTATTAGTTAAATAAGTTGTTAGAAATTTTTCATTACCTTTTTTAGTTTTTAGTCTTTTTTAGATGAATTGTATCGATAATAGCTTCCAAACTCTTGATTACTTTCCATGTACTCTATTCTTTAGCCTAACATCTGATAAATCCTTTGTATAGGTATCCAATAAAAACTTATTTATGATATCAAATGATTAAACTCATAATTTGATCAACTTGTTAATATTCTCAAAGCTGTGAGTATCAAAATAGCTAACCTTATTGTCAATTTAAAAAGTTAGAAGGGTTGGACATCTTGAAGCCTCATATGCTTTTGCCTTAATTTTTCTTGATGATATTAGTTTAGGCTGAGGACAGTAAACCTATTAACATTTTTTTCAGGCTCTTCAAATAATGTATGATTTTTCAAACTTGGATTGAGTGCTAGATATAAGATTAATAAATATCAGTACATGCGACCATAAAGAGTAAATGGTGATTTTGTAAATCCAGGGGGCACCCTGTGCCTCAATTGTGTGGAATTTCCGTTCTGCACTAAAAAGGAGTTATAGAAGGCGGCTGTCCCCCTCATAACCCAGGGAGATTTGGCCCATGTGGTAGATGAGATGTGGGTGATGGCGTACCCCCTCAATGTTGCCCCCTTTCCCCCTATCTTACCAGGAAAGAGCTGCTCCAGCAGAACAGGGGTGTGTGTGGATGTTGCAGTAGTGAGAGGACGCCACCAGAAGGAAAGTGGTAAGCACCTATCCCTGGAAACAATTTTGGGCTTGCTGAAGAGTCAAAAAATCTATATATATTGTGGAGTCCAACTTCAGTTGGGTCAAGGGTGACAGAAAACCTTCAATACCAAAATGGGATAATGCCTACGCGGCCTAGTCATGGGTGCAACCAGTCGCCTGCTAAATGAAGCGTCGCAAATTCACTAAGCAGAATCACAGCAAGAGGAAAATTCTTTTGGCAAAATTTGAGTGAGAGTTGGATGGCCAGTGAAAGGCTAATTTGATGTTAAGTTAGCTGAAAAATCTCATTTCGCTTAAATTGAATGAGATTGTGATACCTCATTAATGCATTCCAATCTATTCCCTAAAATCTCTAATACCTAAGACAACCTTCTCTCACAAGTACAGTTGTTGATCAAATCTATATATTGTTAAATATAAAAAACAAATTCCTTTTCCAGCCCAAATTTCCAGGTTTAGAAAATACAATTTTCTGTCACTACCACTACCCAGAACCATGTTTCCAGGGTTTCGCAATGACTGGGCCTTAGTGGCCATCATCACAACGTTGTTGCCTACCCTCCTCAAATGGGGTTATTGAGTTAGTGGCCTTTTTGGGTATATCCCAACTTGTGGAAGATTTTTGGCATCAAGATATAAAGTTATTATTGGATATCATTTCTACCTGCTGGGTGAGGTTTCATGACCTTTCCACACGCTCAACAACTAGTGGCATTTCAGAGCCTTCAGGGCCCTTCGTGGGTCTTAAGGAGCTAATTGCAGCAGAATCCGCTCCCACTGCAGCAGACATAGGTTGGTTAATAATGGGAATGGTGGTGATGGTGGTTATCAGACGCCACCACCTGCTAAACTCACTCCCTTCCTGCTACCAGGTCAATTAAATGGCTTTGCCAAGCATTCTGGGTTGCTTTCTGGGTGCTCACGCACCCTGACTGGCAAGCCAGTCTCAATTTCATTGCCACTTTCATGACATAATCACAGACACTTAGTGTACGCCATTTCACCCTTCTTTATGAAGTCAGTGACACAGTGGTTTCAGTTTACCATATGAACCTGCAGTCAGTGCTCAGTCTTGTGCTATTCTTCTGGTCAGTTGGCGCATTTGTTAGGTGCTCCCACATGGTGTTGGGGGGCTCCTGACCAAGTATTTCATCCTGAAGGCTCCAGTTTTGGTCTCATCTCGCCCTCTGAGGGTGGGCTGATCCTTGCCATCCGTGGAGATGCAAACCAGGTGATGGACGCCCTTGCTGAGCTGCAAATGTGACTTTCAGCTAAAAATGTGGCGCCAACCTCTCTGACAGGCGCGCAGCAGAGCGTGGCTTTATTGGGCGCTATAGAGGGTGATGCTTGCTGATGGGTGCACAAAACCTTATGCTAGGCCAACCAAGCGAAAGTTGTGACCCCATTGATTACGCTAATATTGTCAGTTGCGCAGGTGCTGGTATTGCAATTGGCTCTCCTGCTCCAGCTTTTTCGCTGGGTACTGAAGCATCCAACTTGGCGTTGTTTATGGAAGATTTCTGCGACCAGACCCTTGGACTCAGGCTCCCATTGGACGCAGTTTTTGCAATATTACATGCTGTTTTGACCCCATTTCCGCTATCATGGCGCCTGGGACACGCAGGTTGGTTTTTTATCAAATGTGCATGCTGGCAGCCTCCATTGGTGCTACACTTCAGCAGGCATTGAGTGGGGTGGGGGTGCTGGTAAAAGATCCCTACCAGAGAAGTTTTAGAAGGGTGTTGAATGGCCAGCCATTGTGCCCATTGTCTTTTTGCCAGCGTCCCAGTATAAGTTAAATCTTCCAGGGTATGTGTTTTGGTGCCAGAGGATGTTGCGGAATCTCATTGTCCCATTGTTGCGCCTTCCCATACCCTGGTGCCAGTTGAGGCGGTTCCTGTGATGTACCAGGTTCCTTTGTTCCCATGAATCCCCTGCTGTCAGTGTCCCAGTGTAAAGAATTTGAGAAGGTTCTCCCTGGGGAGGGGGCCAATTATCCAATTAATTTCAGTTTTCCCAGACAGCTCCATAGTTATTGCCACTCAGCTGTCAGAATGCTGTGCAGTCATCAATAAACAATATTTTACTTATTTTTTATTGCTGCTGGAAGTTTGGTTAAGTTCAAATAATGTGTCAGGTATAACCCTGGTAGATATAGAAGCTACAGGAAAATTTATGAGTTTGAAATTGGTGAAGGATCTGGATATGAGCTTGGAAGCAGGGGCGTTTGTAAAAACCGCGTGGTTTTCACTGATGCACAGGTTCACTTAACTACTGACTTCTGGGAATAAACACGAATTTGCTAATTGTATGAAGACAATTAGCTTAGTCAAGCTCAGATAAATGGGTAGATTCAGCCTTACTCTGGTGGATAATAATAAGTGACTTTGGCCTCACTCTGGCAAGATATAAGAGTTCTAGTGACTTTGGCCTCACTCTGGCAGGTTATAAGAGTTCTAGTGATTTTGGCCTCACTCTGGCGTTGACACTTAAATAAAGAAAAACTTCTTCACAACTTCACCTTGAAGTAAACAATCAATAGTAGAAAATAAAGTATTCACAGTTCAAAGGTGTTTATTAATACTAAAGTGAGGGAATATCTATAGGGTAAAATGATGAAGGACATGTGTTAGGGGTATTCATGGTAACCATGAGGTTCTTGGCACACCTAGCTGAGAGAAAAGGGATATCCACAAGGGTATCAGCACGCCTAGCCAACAAAAAGGGATATCTGTGATGGTCTCGGCACGCCTAGCCAACAGAAAAGAGATATTGGTTCAATTTTGGGAAATATTCCAGATGATATCCACGAGGAATAGCGTAATTAAATTGCTATTCATATCAGTCCACATGTCAGCTACTAAACTCGATGATTTCCCATGAGTAATTACCCATTTTAAGTCAATTTACTCATCTCCAAATTTTCAGCAATAATCCTCAATGAAATTGTAACCATAATTATCATCAGTTATGATCCTATGAGAATTACTATTAATCATTTAATTGGTGATTATTGCCAATGAGATGGAATAATCAATCAACATCTCAAAGCTTAATCAATAAGCTAAGTTAAATAAATGAACCAATTATCTTAAATTAATTGAAGCTTAGATAATTTGCAAGCTGGATAATGTAGTCATATAAATTTCCACACATCCACCCGCTTGACCAGATTATCAGTTAAAAAATGTCTTCATCAAATAATTCCTTCTATGAATAAATCTTATCTAGTTTGAACGAAGCAGACGCCTCCCATTTTTGAGCAATGTCATGAACTGCTCTAAGAGGTATCCTTTTCTGGTCCAGCTAGATCCAGCCCCCTGAGTCAACTTGATTCAGCAATCCCCTGTTCTGCTCTTCCCGCAACGGTGCCAATTTCCAAAGAGGGTTAGGGTTGGCTGTTTCATCATTGAATTCTCATTCTTTTATCCCTCATTCTCTTGTTGACGAGCTCAATTTTGAGGCATTACTGGATTCAGCTCCCATTGTGCTAAATCCAGTAATTGCCCTTTAGCATAATGAAGCGATTTCTCCTGACTAATTTGTAACTGATAGGTAGTATTCCATCCTTATAGACTAAATTGATGAAATTATTCCATCTACTGAGGGGCGCTTTCCCCTCGCGTTGATAGACAGGTGGCAGCGTTTGCCCCAGAATCATCAAAGTGTCTTCTTCAAAGTCACATTTGACCCCATACTTCCACATGAAGTCAGTGCAAATGAGTATGTCATAATTATGGTTGGCTAGAACAATCGCTGGCGCTGATACAACCAAGGATCCAAACCATAGTGGTAGAGCGCTATAAGCCCCACAGGAAGTTGTAGAGTCAGGTCCTACTGTCCCATACTGCTTCCGATGCTCCGAATCCAGTTTGGCCTTTAATTTATTTAATAATTTGGTCGATACTATATTGATCAGCGCTCTACTGTCAATTATTGCTCTGACGGGGATTCAGTTTACCAAAATATCCGTATATGTGCACTCAGAAAAATAAGATAAGCTATTGTTTACTGCATGTATAACAGATTCATTGGCCAAATCCAGGGTATGAATTGACTGAGCTGATATATCAGGGAACGTTTCCTGAATTGTACCAATTGGAATCAATACATTAACGCCGTCTAACTTGGTATTCAATAAGTTTGTCTTGTCTTTGGCATTTTGGACCTTCTCCACTATCTGTTGGGCATACAGGCGAGCTACCTCCTGTATAATTTTGGGGGCAATCCCCTTCAATTTCGATCTCTTTATTGCATTCACATCTTGGTACAGATCTGATGAAGGCGATCTAATTCAGGATCATCCGCAAATAGGTCTGACTTGTCCAAACCATCTGATTTATCTGGGGGAACTTAGTTACTTGCAGTTCTAGACTGTTCCGCATCTAGACCACATGGTCTTTTCCCTGCCCTTCAGAAGTTTCCTATTTATCCTTATGCTGGACTAAGTTAACCTGATCCTTTGGTTTGCGTTGTCCACAGTTATTGGCAAAATGCCCAGGCTGTCCACACTTATTGCAAGTTAACTGAGGCTTGAATGGTCTAGCTCCTTCATTCTGTTTATCTTGATTCCCACTATTGTTAAATTCTCTGGATTTGTTGGGGAATCGTCCTGGTCCCTTTATTATTGTTTGACTGGTTATTCAGCTTGTATGTTCAATTTGGTGCATGTCAAATGTTGCTGATAGAACTCTTTAGATGTTCTACCATTTGAGCAATGGTGTATTTACTGGTCAAAGTGGATGACATCATTCAGTGCAATTCTTGATGAGGGCGCAACACATTCTGCATCACAATTCTCCCATCAAAATCAGTCATCATGTTGGCCCCATTGAGGATCTGAGCTTCCTCATAGAAACGGTTGGTGAACGCACCCACTGTTTCATCCTTCTTAAATTGAATGCCAATGAATTCTTGTTTCCAAGCTGCCATCTTATCTGGACTACCAAATTCAGTCAGAATCGCCTCCTTCGCCTCCTTGTAACTCCAGTTCTCCCCATGAAGGTAAGGCAAAACTAGGTTTTGGCACAAAGTATCAAGACAATTCACGATGGTGACAGCTTTTTGTCAGTCACTATAACTGTACATCATTTCAAATAACTGGAAGAAGGCAGGCGCATTATCCTGATGGAAAGCGGGCAACTTCAGAGTACTCTTGAAATCTTCAACAATAATTGGGCCAGCACTTCTAATCAGGATTCAAGCAGACACTGGAGTTGCTTTGGGTGTTACTTCAGGAAGTGCCACAATGGTCAGGGGCATTTCCTGAACAGATTGGATGGTGCTGTCAGTGATACTCTCTGCTTCAATGGATGCCAATTCCTCCTCAAATAAATTCGCCTCATGGTACTCATCCCATGAACAAGTACACTTAGAGTATTTGAGGTCATCCAATCATCTCAGGATTTTATCTTCCCAAGCCAAGCATTTTCAGTCATTTTCCTGAAGTTGATGATTTTTATCAATTTCATCTTGTAAAGTCGCTTTCAGGGTTTTGATTTCTTTCTGCAGCTTGCCCTCTCAGGATTGGACATGAATAAATGCTCATACAATTCACGGTTCTCTTTTTCATATTTGGACATTTCATCATCTAATTTAATGACTTTGAGTTTCAACGAATCTAACTCAGATTGAGTTGCCAATTCTAAAGCGTTCTTGATGATTTTCTATTTCCGTGCAATGCTTATTTATTTTAGCTCTCATCTCTTCATTGAGTCATTCAAATTTTCTTTCCATATCATCTACGGTACTCTTAATTTCCTGTCTTCCTTTGACTAAATCAAGCAAGACCGTGTGAGTTTTGGTGTTGGCTGCAGCCATTGGCATAGCTGCCTCCTGAGCTCAAATTAAATCAGCAATATTCAATTCAGCTAAATGGCAATGATTATCCACATCATGTTTCCATCAGAAATTGAACCTTATTTGTTTGATGATCTCCTTGACTATCCCCCAAAGTTTTGTATTCAAGCTCAGCCACCAGATTCTTGATTTGGGTGTTTGATTGGTGGGCACACTGTGATGTGGAATCCAAACCAGCCCAAATCTTCTGAAAACTGACATCTAATTGTTGCATCAGCGCCTGCTGTTGTACGCTGTTGTTTTGAGTATACTCAACAAGATTGGCGATCACTGCCTGCTGCCATACTTGGATGGCTCTCATGTTTCAGGTAGTTGGCTGTACATATTTGATAATATAATCGCCAATATTACCAATGCTCTAGAAGTATCCTATTAACGTTGAAGTGCTCATATTAAGGAAGTTTTCTAAGTGTCATCTTCACTCTTACTGATTGGTAGTGTGGTGGAATAATCCACAGGCTTCAGTCTAAGGTATCAGTTGGCAAAATTTGTAATCCTCTCATTAGGATATCACTGATGCTGGGTATATTTTCTCAGATTTGCTCTGAAGGTGGTTCATAAATCATTACAGTGTTCTCATTTACTCCAATCGTTGATAGATGGATGTATTGGGGATCCACCAGCATTCCAGCCTCTAATTGGATATTTCCCCGGTGGTCTGCTGGTGATCCTGTTTCTTCATTTCTTTGATGTTCCATATTAGCTAGATAATTCAGTGTTATTATTTTATAGTAAACTCAACTCAGCCCCTGTAGTGAGCACCACGTGTAAAAACTGCAGGGTTTTCACTGATGCACAGGTTTGCTTAACTACTGACTTATGGGAATAAACATGAATTTGCTAATTGTATGAAGACAATTAGCTTATTTGAGCTCAGATAAATGGGTAGATTTGGTCCTACTTTGGCAATAATAATAAGTGACTTTAGCCTCACTCTGGCAAGATATAAGAGTTCTAGCAACTTCTGCTTCACTCTGGCAAGATATAAGAGTTCTAGTGACTTCAGCCTCACTCTGGCGTTAAAACTTAGATAGGAAGTACTTCTTCACAACTTCACCTTGAAGTAAACAATCAATAATATAAAATAAGTTATTCACAGTTCTAAGGTGTTTATTATTATTAAAGTGAGGGATATTTATAGGGTAATTTGATGAAGGACATGTGTTAGGGGGTATTTGTGGTAACCACAAGGTTCTCAGCACGCCTAACTGATAGAAAAGGGATATCCACAAGGGTCTCGGCACGCCTAGCCAATGAAAAGGGATATCCGCGATGGTCTCAGCACACCTAGCTGACAGAAAAGAGATATTGGGTCAATTTTGGGAAATATTCCAGCTGATATCCACGAGGAATAGCGTAATTAAATTGCTATTCATATCAGCCTACATGTCAGCTACCATACTCAATGATTTCCCATGAGTAATTACCCATTTTGAGTCAATTTAATCATCTCCAAATTGTTGGCAACAATCACCGATGAAATTATAACCACAATTTTTTTGATATGATCCTATGAGAATTATGATTAACCATTTAATCATTGATTATTGCTGATGAGACAGAATAATCAATCAACGTCAAAAAGCTTAATTAATAAGCTAAATATAAATAACTGAACCAGTTATCTTAAATTAATTGAAGCTTAGATAATTTGAAAGCTGAATAATGTGGTCATATAAATTCCCACAGCGTCCAAGCTGGGGGCGTCATCCACTCCAAAGGCCTCATACAGAATTATGGCAGCACATGCCTTTTTTGGCATACCAGTTATGTTTCTGTGATTGGTTTACTTCAGTGACTGATCTGCTATTACCGGTTATTCTAAGGTAGGGTAGTGGCATCAACTACAGGTGACTTTAACCTGGACTCAAATATGCTGTCCTTTGCAAACACCCAGTTGTGGGGAGAGTTTCCCCTTATTGATACCCTTGTGACAGAACAGTGGCAAATTTCCAGCACGTTGCTCCTCTATCCGGTGGGCCTCTTGCCAGATTTTCCTCCAGCATTAGTGGCATATCAGGATATTTTTGATTTGGAAAAGACTATTTGTCTTCTACTGCACTTTGAATATGACTTGGCTTTCCATTTGATGGTAGCCGTGATCAACATTAACTATACATTGGACCCTTACATGGCGCAGGAGGACAAGGCGTTGAAGGGATGGCTTTAAAATATGCATAAGAAGGGATGGGTATTTTGTAACATCTTCTATTGCACCATCTATAATTTTCTCTAAGAAAGCAGATGGTATGTTGCAGCCATGCGTTATCTATGGGTATTTGAATGATATCACAGCTCACAATCTCTACCATCTTTTCCTCAAGCAGAAAATCATCCGGGAGATCTTAAAATATAGGTGTTTTAGAAGCTCGACTTCGTCAATGAATTTTTATCAGATCCATGTGGAAAGAGGCAGGAATGGCTTACAGCAATTTGAAACAAAATGGACATATTCCAGTTCCACATGATGCCTTTTGACCTAAAAAATGCACCGTCTACGTTCCAGAGGATGATTGATAATGTTCTCAGTGATATTAGGTTCACTTTTGTAGTGGCGCACATTGATGATATCATGGATCATTTCCCTACTCCTAAGCAGCATTAGAAGGACCTGGAGGCGGTGCTGACTGCGTTTCACAAGCCTAATCTTTATTTAAAACTATTCAAGTGCTAATTTTTCTAGGAAGAGGCTACCTTTGTGGGCAACCTAGTATTGAAAGATAAATACCATTTCCCCCAGCAAGCTTGAGATGATACTTGAAGGGCCACTCCTATGACTCCGAATCAATTAAAGAGATTCTTGGGCACCATCATCTTTTTGAAGAAACTCTCTCTAACCCTCTCACAGCTGACTGCGCTGCTGCACACCCTGACTGGGAAGAATGTGCTGTTATGCTGGACGGAGGAGTGCTAACAGAAGTTTGACACCATCAAGGAGGCGTTTTTGGCGCCTCCCATTCTAAAACATGTAACTCATCAAAGATGAAATAAAGCATGTAACGCCTCATCCGTCACTTTGAGGGTGGTATTGCTGCAAGGGCATTGCTGAGAAATCTATGACTTGATGATAAGCCAAAATATCCACTAGCGGATCATTGGTTAACCTTTAAGATTAGGCATATATGAGTATTATTGAGTATCCAAGTTGATGAGCAAAGTCAACCTCAGTGTATAGGAGGAGTTCTGCAAAAAATATAATGATAAGGCGATTAGGAAATGTCAATGCATGACAAATAATTGATAATGCGCCTCAAACTATGCAATCGTGAAATTAATTAACATAGACTCTGCTGGACCAATGAGGATATGGCGGAATAAAGAGTCTAAGCAAAAAGGTTGATATCAACCAAAGTCGCTGATATATAAGCGAGATGAGAAGGTTGGAAGGAGTAGGCTTTTTGTGAAGAATAAGAGGAGAGTTCACATTAGAAGCTGAGAAATATATAATATAAGAAAATAAAGGGTTAATGGAAGCAATTGCTTCTGATTTTATTATAGCTAATAAGTTATCTTAGGACTGAAAATATCCATATCATCCGTCTGTTGATTAGTGGGACTAACCCTGTGCAACCCCTTCAGCGTATCTCTGATATACTGCCGAAGTTATAAAAGTGGTGCTCAATACAGGGGTCCCATTGGTCAACACGTTAAAGTAATATTATTCATTTTGCCAAGCAATGGCACAACTGGCAAAAAATGAAGGGATCACACCCCGACTATTGAGCTATCTTAATATGCGGAACTAAAGCTCATTCTGTATACACTACTTCAGGCACAAAAGGTGCCTTTTCAGGAAAATAAGGGCATAACAGACCAACTTGACAAGGCCTTCCACCAGCTGCACCTGGTTAATGATTGAGTCGGCCATCTTGCTGATTGCTTGGATGGCACTACTGAGTGGCTACACTGCACTGAGTGTAAATTGAATTGTGTTGTTAGGGAGGAGGTTTACATCAATAAGTTGCCTTCATTTGACAGTGAAGGGAATATTCACAGCTTCTTTAAACAATTTGAGTTTGTGGTGAAAGGAGCCTCAGATTGGCATAAAGCTAAACTGTTAATATCTGCTTTGGATGTTGGGTGTGCAGACCAAGTTATCTTCTATCTTCCAAGTAGTTCTGTTACACACCAAGGTGTGAAGGTTAATTTGCTGCGGTTGTTCAGAGGTTCTGCAAAAATGTCACAGCGGAAAACTGAGTTTTTGACCATCAGGCTCTGCCATGATGAGACCATCACTGCGTTTGCTGACCTCTTTATGGTGGATGCCACAAGTTAATTTAGGCGAGGACTTTATTCAAGTCTGGGTGTGCATTGCAATGACCTCCGCAGTGAAGCCATACCTCAAGTTATATAACGTCATATCTTCAATTATGGAGGATGATATACCCCTTCTCAAAATCAATTCAATTTCTGTTCCGCTCATCCATCACTTTTAGTGCTCCCAACGTGTAATGAAAAGCCCCTTCAGCCATTACTGAATTTTTGGTGGGTAATAAATAACAACGATTTAGCTATAATCCATTTGTTAATATGCGAGCACTTAACCTTTTGCCAGCTCCTTTCCACACTCGCTATGGTCACTCAGCTTATCCTCAGTTAAAATAAAATCCTTTGTTTAAGTTCCAATCTTGGTTTTTAGGGGCATTGCAAATAAGTGAGCCATATAGGAATACCTGTTTCTCTTGCGTCAAAAAGGCCATTATACGGCTAACTTCCCTGGCAACCTGCATGCCTATGCAGTACCACCAGTACTGACTGAACAGGGAAAAGTTTGAGTGGAGTAGAGATGGGACGCTCACCTCTGCTGAGTCAAATTTAATTGTCCCTGTTAAACCTAATGAGTCCCTTTGTGTCAGGCCCAAGCCCCAAACTGACGATTTATTATACCAACAAACCTTCAGTAATATCGCTGACTCCCCCTAAAGGTAGAGAAGAAGAATGCAGAGTTGGAGTTCTGCTGAGATGTACAAATACCATATGCCTGGAAAATCCTTGAGCATAATGTTGGTAACAAAGACTTTCCATCGATTGATGTGGCCGTATTAGAGCATGTGAATGGCAATGTATGTGGAGGAAATTGTTCAAGCGTATCCTTATGTTGGCGCTGGGTTTGTCACTTTTCTCAATAACAAGAAGCACATGGATGTGCATGTGCTAAACTCCAACTGTTCGTCTTATTCAGAGTGTACCTACTGTGATATCTTCATAGGAAATACAAAAATTCGAGTAATTATAGACACTGATGCTCCCATCAATATAAGAACAACTCAGCTAGTGGCTAGGCTTCCGCTGAAGCCTGACGTGGACCATTGGGTAGTGTATGGGACCGCAGGAGCACAAAGCACTGTGTCAGAGGGCGCCTACAGCGCATTGTCTTTGAGGTTCAGGTCAATCGGCGCTTCTGCTCTGTCCATGGTTTTGCCTAATAATAATAATAAAATGCTGATTGGGGCTGCGTTCATGCGGCAATTTGGGGCAGTGATCAATATAGTGGAGGAAACTTTTAGGATTTTTGCCAATGGTTCCCATCTATTTCTCCTCCAGAAGTATCCAAAAAAATCCTATCCACTCTAGTCAAATAAATATTGCGTATAGCGATGGGGTAATTCCTTTTCACTATTGGTGGATAAAGTAGAGGACCAGAGCTCTCCTAACCAGATTTATTAGTGTAATTGTATTCTGCCAAGGGCTGCAACCACCTTAAGTATACCTTCCAGAGTTCAGGTTATAGTAAGAAGGAACTTGAAATAGATGTCCCTGAAGGCCTATATGGTGAAATCATGGGTCCCTACCCACAATCGTGGCTCAAACCCCATGTGGCTCCTGGATTACTGTTACTGGTCATAGTGAAGTTAAGTTCTTATTAGCAAATCTACAGAAAATTATGGTGGTTTAAAGGCACCAAGTAGTGGCTTTTCTACATTTGACTATGATTGATGAGATTCATCATATACATGACATTGGTTCATGGGAGAATCTAGGTCTATCTGGAGAAGCCTCAGACAACGTAATGAATTTGGTTCCGCGTGAGGCCCTGAATGGGCTATCAGATGACCAGATAGATAGGGTGATGGCCCTGTTTGAAAAAATATTGAGACATTTTTTCATCCAAAGACCACGATTTGGGATGTGCCCATGGGGTGGTGCATTGGTTGGAAACAGGAGACCACCCTCCCATTTGATCATGGCCTATTTGTCGATCCAAAGTAGCAGAAGAGGTTGTATTCATAGAAGTAGATAAATTGATTGAACAGGGAATGTTAGAGCCATTGAAGAGTCCCTGGGCGTCCCCCATGTTGATTGTTAAGGAAAAAGATGGCACTAAGTAATTAGTACTTGACTACTGGAAACTTAATTAAATTTATAAGTTATATTTGATGAAAGCTGACCAGGGGACGGACACTTCCAACATGTAAACCAACGAAACTAACATCAGCAAGGGGGAACCTCAGAGAAGCAAACGCTATATCCTGTTGCCAGCGGGAACGCCAAGGAATGGAAGGGGGTAGCGTGTAAAGAGGCTTGCTCCACTATTGAACATTTATGAAGGAAGGGGTCTGAAGTGATAAACCAAACTGGAAACCAGGAAGAGACCAACTGACTTTGACGGGATGGTAGGTACCCAAACAGCCATGCTTGAATGTTGTCTACAAGGTGCAACTAAAATCCGCGTACAGCTTTCTGGATGATGGGAAAAGTGCCTGAAATGGCATCCAAGACAACCGTGTGGATAGTCCACATAGCAATTGCAACCACTAAGGCTTGGAGGGAAGATGGTATAGGGAAAAACAAGGACAAGGTGAAGATGTCCTTGGATAGGCTGAAGGGCTGTGCCTGATCCTGGCGAAAGAGATTCTGAACCTCATGCCAGATAACTTTTGATGGAGGGCACTCTTACAGGCGGTGAACCAAAGTTCCATACTGGACACAAACAACACAAGATGAGTGCAAAGCGTTAGAGCGCTCAGCAGTATGGTATACCCATCTTAAGCAGCGCCTCACATGGGAACGAATATGCGGCTGCAGAAGAGGGTGGTGGGTGTACTTCCAAATGGCTTTCTGGGTATCGAGGGAGTAGGGGATGTCCAGCATGTCCAAGTATTCCACCCTGGCTATGACAGGGTTCCGCATGGGTATCACATTGTTCAGAATGGCTCGTCCTTGTACTTCCTGGGTGAACCGAGGAGTAGGGCGCCCCCTATGGGCGGTGTGCCCACTGATGCAAATTATCCACTCAGCGCTCCGCATGGAGAGGAGAATTCTCTTGAAGTGGGGCGACGTCCCATGCAGGCCCTCAGCAGAAGGGTGTGATGCAAGATACTGTAACAGAGAATGGGGGTGGGTAGGATTGCTGAGGCCCAGGGCGCGGGAGAAGTTGGAGCAAGCTGCGCGTGACCAGTGCTGGGCTATGAGCGTTGGGTTGGTGACTGCAGCGATCTAGGTGCCAAATATTTTGGGGGTGTAGAACTCAAAGTTGAAAAGGCCCATACCACCACTATGGCGAGGGCCAAATATGACATCCAGGCGCACTGGCGGTGGGCGGCCTAACCAAAGCCACCCTTGCAGAAGGACGTATAATACCTTGAAGAAATATTGGGAAAAAACGATGGCGTGGGCCCCAAACCAAACTTTAGAAAGGAGAATAGAGTTGGCTAGCACTACCCTGCCTGTAAGGGATGTTTGGCGGGCTCTGAGACAAGCTATGCGTTTTGTAACGTTGTCCAGGATATGATGCTCCATCACTATTGAGGCGTACCCTCCCGCCTCCAGCCACACCCCAAATGGCGGACTGGACCAGCGGTGGGTCTTGTCACAAAGGGGAGCACGAGCAGGGCGGTGTGGGGTGGGCAGGGCAAGCGAACCCATGAGCAAGTTGCTGAAGCAGGTAGAAAATGGGGCGCTGGGGACCAGCGGGCTTGGTACTGACCAAGGAGAATGATTTTGGTTTTGAAGGCGTTAAGTGCAGCATTACTTACCATGGAGTAAACCTGTTTAGTAGCCTCAAGCGCGCGTGCGTCATTATTGTTAGACACCCCAACCACACAATCATCAGCAAATGACAACATCTTGACTGGTGCTTGGCCTTGAACATGGACACCAGTAAGGCTGGAATTTACATTTAGAAGTAGTGGGTCAAGGCTGAAGTCATGCAAGAGTGGGCT
This sequence comes from Massospora cicadina, assembly GCA_022478985.1. Lineage (NCBI taxonomy): Eukaryota > Fungi > Entomophthoromycota > Entomophthoromycetes > Entomophthorales > Entomophthoraceae > Massospora > Massospora cicadina. The sequence continues at coordinate 15,747 of JAKSZP010005932.1, read as the reverse complement.
TAGAGGGCCCCCTTGGCGTAGGCCCCTTTGAGGGCGAACTACATCCGTGAGGAAGCCAGGGCCACGCACAGCCATTGTGGCAGATTCCGTGAGCAACCTCACTCAAATAATGAAACGATAGGGGAGGTGGAACTTGTGGAGGCAGGCTTTGAGATAATCTCAGTTGACTCTATCATAGGCCTTCTGCTGGTCTAAAAAACAAGTGCTCCAGAAGCTGTGGATTGGCAGACGTTGGCTACGGTGTTTATATTGTCCCAAATGGACCTTTTGGGAATGAAACCAAATTGCTCAGGGGAAATGAGAGCAGAGGCAACTACCCCTAGGCGGTTTGCCATGATTTTGGTAAAAGTTTAGTATCAGTGTTAGTAAGTGATATGGGGCGCCAGTTGGCCAAGTCCAGCTTATCTTCTTTCTTGTACAACGTTATTGTGTAGGCCTCTTGTCTTTCAGGGAGGAGGAGCGTCTCCATTAGGAACTGGTTCATTGAGGTGAGCAGCAAGGAGAAAAAATATTTGAAATATTTCTTATAGAACTCATAAGGAATACCATCTGGACCTGGGCATTTCCTGTACGGTGCACCGCGAATGGTGGACCAGAGTTCATCCCAAGAAATTTTACTACCAGAAACTTATTCATATCACTTAAAAAGTTTGTATCCACTTCCATGAATTGATGATGCTCTGGATTGGCTGGGTGGAGCCAACTATTTCTCAGCCATGGATTTGATTGTTGGACATTCTCCTTTTCGATTTAAGAAAAAGAGTGTTAGAAGTATTAGTGCTCCTGAATCTGCTACCATGATTGGCCCATCTCCTTCCCAATCATCAAATAATAATGTGGTTACTAATGATATGTGTGCCAATGGTGAAAAGACCTTGGCGGATTCTCAGTGGAATCCTAACTATTGGAAAACTACGGTTTATCACAAAAATTGGCTTAAAAAGGTAAATACTAATAATAGGATTACTCCAACTTCTTGGCCAAATTTGAGGAGTTCAATATTGCACAGATCTGAACCTCTGATGTGAGAAGTTTTTACCCGTCAATGATTGGATGTGAATTAACAAATCAATACCACCTGGATCTGAACCCTCCTGAGGTGAGAAGAATTTACCCGTTGATGATTGGGTGCAAATTAACCAATCATTACCACATGAGTCTGACCACCGCTGAGGTGAGAAGATTTTACTCGATGATGATAGGGTGAGAATTAACCAATCATTACCACGCGAGTCTGACCACTGTCAAGGTGAGAAGATTTTACTTGATGATGATAGGGTGCATATTAACCAATCATTACCATGCGAGTCTGACCACCATTGAGGTGAAAAGATTTTAATTGTTGGTGATTTAATACAATTTATCAAATCATTACCACATGGCTCAGTTTTGCCTCAAAATATTTATCTATAATATGATAGGCCAAAAGCCTATATTTCCTAATTTAGATAACTAAGCTTTATATTCTTTTGCCTCAAATACCCATGATCTCAAAATCTGAACTAGTTTAAATAGGAAATACTAGCATTGAGAAGAGGACCTTTTCTTGGTTTTGCCCTGCCTATACAATAAAAACCATAAGGAACTTTTACAAGCGATATTTATTACTTTTGTTATAAAGTAAAATTCTCACTTTAAACAAAATATTTGTGGCATCCATTGGCGGATCCCACATTGATATTAGGATACTGGCAAATTGAGTCGTTAATGGAGGAATGGGAGAAATGTGCTATTATCACCTAAAAGGGTTGTTCCAACCCATTCTTATGCCTCAAGGGTTATGCAATGCACTGGCTACGTTTCAGTTGGCGATGGACACCATCTTGGGTGACCTGAAGCTGTTCTACATGCTAGTCTACCTTGATAATATCAATGTGTTATCATGGAGATTCAACAAACTTTTAGACATTTAGAGCAAGTAACCGCCGACTTGCTGAAGCAAACATAAAAATCAAACTCTGAAATGTCATCTTTTTAAAGAGCAATTAGAATATCTTGGGTTTGTGGTAGATTCAAAAAGGCTCAGTCATCAGCCATCAAAGGTGAAACTATACAAAAGATGACTTGGCCAGGCAACAAGAGATATATCCAGGTATTCTTAGGGTCGGTTGGGTACTACCACCAGTTTATTCCTAACCTTAGCTGTACTGGGGCTCCCCTCTTCGCGTTATTAAAGAAGAAACCCCCTTTAAATGAACTAAGCATTGTTGAAACGCTTTTGATGTTTTAAATCTGTATTGGCTAGTGCGCCAGCCTTACAATATTCTAATTTTGAGAAGGAATTTGCTGTGCAAACAGATGCTTCTCTTTCCGCCGTAGGGGCAGTATATCCCAGAAGGATGAAGATGGCGTGTAGCACCCAGTTGCATATTTTAGTTGGAGTTTGAACACCTACAAATGGAATTACACTGTGACCAAGCAAGAGTGCCTTGCTGTAATTTTATGCATATAGACAGTTCTGAGTCTACCTACATGGAGTAAAATTCAAGGTAGTGATAGATCATGTATCATTATGTTGATTACAGAACCTTTGTGAGCCCAAAGGCCATCTTGCTAGATAGGCCTAAAGCTGCAGGCTTATAAATTTCAAAATACTGCATCATCCCGGTGCAAAGCACCAAAATGCTTACTGCTTATCACGGCTATTATCAATTGCAGCAATGGTGGATTTGGGAGACTTGATATATGAAAAAATGGTCAGTGATTGTTATGCAGATGAACCACCGCAAGTTATTTGGGAGCTAGATGGGATGATGGACGATATGATCTGAAAAATGAAGAGTTATATAAGTGGATTGGTAACAAAATGCTGAGTTTCCCAAAATCCTCCACTTGATCAGACATTAATTTTGATTGTGCGCAAGGTAGTGGGTCATGGAGGAGTATGAAACACGTTGGAATTTTTATGGCCTCGTTACTATTGAGAAAGCATGCACTTTGATATTCTAGAGACCTTTTCCTGCTGCCACCAGTGCCAAATGGAAAAGTCGTTCCACCAAAAGACCTCTTACCAGCTGGTAAAACCTCATTTTACTTGGCACACGGTATCTATTGATACTGCTGGGCCCTTGCTGATAGGAGCTAACCAGTTGTGAAAATTTGAGGATTGTTCACTTGATAATTGGTATCCTGAACATTTATTCAGGACAAAGTTCCACCAGATGATCCTTGATATGGCCAGTGGCTTACAGTATATTCACCATTCAGAAACTCACTAGGCCTTTTAAAATAGCCCTGACTCTTCTAGTCAATTTCAGGCGTAATTTTCTCAACGTAATCAGGAACTTCTTCTAAGGCAGGTTTCAATAAAAAATGGGGATTTTGTCCTTCCAGTTTGTCGACACTTCTCCAAAGAAAAGATTCAGATGAGAAAACGGGGAAAGAGATGGAATAAAATAACTTTCATTAAAAAAGTTAAATATTTGGTAATTAGTCATTAGGCCAGGCACCAGTATTTATATTTCTAGGGCATCTCCTGGCCACATTTGAGCACAAAATTTCAACAGATATTTTATTACCTCAGTTTGGCCCTTGTACTAGTACAACTGAGACCTTTTCTTAGGTTTATTGGTAGCAAAATACTCTCAAAATCGGGAGAATTTCAGGTACAAAAATTGCTATAAAAACATGCAAAATTGTCCTAGTTCTCTTGATTTGAGTTTCTTCATACTGCTGACGAAATACACCTTCTGTGAAATTCTTGCATCAATTAAAGTAGATGATGTACCCATAATCAGGATGTCAGCAGGCCTCTCTTGATAGCACTAGGTACTCCCTTTTGGGTGGTCCATGTGTAAGTGCTATCATGCCGACTATGTGGATCAACATAAAGAATTTCGCCCTAGGGCAGGAAATTTATTACATTTTTTGTTCGTCTGATGGTCCATGGGACTTTTAAATGTTAACTTTGGGTTGGTCCCAAATGATTTTGTATACAAGTTGTTTGATTGTGTTCCTGACAATTGGGACAAATTGCCAAGATTTGATGCATAGGAAATTGGCCAAAATATGTGAGCATATTTGGGCCGAGCTTATTGATAAAGTACTTGATTAAAATTAAGTTAAGACATTCAGCCCAAACCGTGTAATTGCAATAGACTTTGAGGTGAGAAAATAGGTGTTAGCTTAAGTGTTGAAGGATAATTGGCCCAATATGATGGTTGTCAAGGGTTTATTTTCGAGTCAATCACCAGAATCTGACACCAGTCTTAGTATATCTTGATGGCAATTGTCCATTTGACCAGGTGGGTTGAAGCATGGGCAATACGAGATCTGGGGCGGTTACTGTGGCTAAGTCTGTAATGGAATGTTTAACTCAGCAACATGGCTGCACACAGTTTATCCTTACTGACAATGGAACTAATTTTACCTTTACATCCTACCCAAGCTCAACAAATGATGGTCATCCGTGGTGTTCTAACAACCCCATATCACCCTGATTCTAACAGAATGGTCAAATGGGTTAATAGGACCCTGATGAACATGCTATGGAAGTTGATTACAAATAGACCCTCCAATTGGAGTACCCTTCTTTCTACTGCTTTGTTCACCTATAATATTAGCTACCACTCAGCAACAGGGAAGAGTCCTTTTCAGCTACTATATGGACGTCACCCTGCTCTACCTGCACTGTTCTATGCCTGCGTTAAGATAAATTGAATGGATCCTCAACGCATCTTGAACACCCTAATGAATACGTTGATTAAATTACAAACTGAATTATACTTATTCAGCTTAGCCAAGAGATTAAAACCCAGGCTGCCAATCAAGTATGGCGTAGCAGGCTAGCTCAGTTCAAGGACGGAGATATGGTTCTATTCCACAATCAGCATGGGTTTGGGTGGAAGCATAAACTAGCTAACATCTGGATTGGCCCTTTTGAGATAATAGAAAAAACAGGCGTCAATGCCTATACTATCAAGGACCCTGAGAGTGGTCAGATTATTAACCAAGTGCATAAAAAGTTCCTTTGGGCATATAAACAACAATAGAGCTTAACCATAGAGAAGAATATAAACAAATTAGATCATCATGTGGGGTATATAGTTAACTTTATTTTTTGTCATTGATCAGGTTCTTTTGCTAAGCTGTCTTGATCTCCCCACACTTTCTCAGTTTCTTGAAGTGAGTTTGTGCCTTGATCGGTGGGACACACATTTCTTCTTTTGCCACTTCAGGAGTGGCGCGGATTTTCTGGACCCTTCTCAGGTTGGTGGTGGGGACGGAGGCTGCCATGTCAGGGAGAGGGAGATGTTATCCACTCCAGGGCCTTTGTGCCAGCAAACGGAGGGGAGGACAGAAGGTGGAACTGGAGGAGGAGGATGGACTGTGGACTCAGGGTAACAGGCAAGGTGGCAATAGCTCATCTGGCTGATTGAAATTGAGATGAACCCGCTCTTTCCTCACTAAAAGCAAAGCCTGCAACCAGATGTGGTGATGGTCTTAGGAGATCAATGAGTATGCGAGAAGAGGGGGCCAGAGTCATAGAGGCTGGCACACAAGAAGGTAAGTCCTGGCTTGGGGGAAAAGGCTACACCCAGCGCCAGGCAATCCACAAGGAAGTCCTCCATGCTAGGATATGCAACCAGAAAAGGAGCAGCTGCTGTAAAAGCTGCTCACTGGGCCCACTTAAGGTCTTCCCGGTGCTGGTGCATCCCTGACCCTAACTCGCCTGCATGATGAAAAAAGATCATGATGACAACGGCGCCATGATGGGGAGATATTGGGATGGGTCAGGGCGCTAAGGGCGGCAAACACTTTGGCAACCTCATATTACATGAAATTCAACCAGTTAATTTGAAAGTGCACCCCTAGGGACTGGAAGTGGGTTGGAGCGCAGGGAAAGGGATCTGACCAGCTGGCTATCACCCACTGCACTAAGAACAGCATACATTGGACTGACAATGCTGTGGGATGAGGCTCTGCGGGTGGTGGAAGCACTAGACAGCTAAAGCCATCTGCCAGGAGCTGGCTTCCTTATTAAACAAAGGGCTTTGTCACCACTCCTCCCCAGCATAACTGGGTTACTATGTCCCCTGAAGGGGGCGCGTAAGGAAGACAAATGGCTGAAAAATTTGGGAAGGAGCTCCTACTGGGCCAGAAGGCTCATGGCGTCCACTTCAGTCCTTCTTAATTGGCTGGAGGAAGGGGGAACTGGGGAGTGGGATGCAGCCTGGGTCAGTAAGATCTGCATCGAGCTATAAATGGAAGAAAAAATTAAAGTTAAAAAGCTCATGGATGTTGTCACATGGTGGGCTGCAATGGGATGATCAAAGAACGGCGTACAGCTTATCATCCAGTCGAAGGGGGGTTAATGTTGAGAAATTTATGACTGGATGATAATTCAAGATATCCGCCAGCGGTTCATTGGTTAACCTTTAAGATTAGGCCTATATGAGTATTATTAATTGTTGGCGCTACATTTTCTGGACTGGCGCCAAGGTTTGTAGGTGGCTTGAAGCTAGAAAATTTGGAAAGAGTACCATGAAGGAAATGAGAAAAATGGGTTAGGATACTGAATAGTTTATTAAGTTAAAAGGTTTTGATATTTATAGGGTGCATTGGGGCTCGGTGCCTTCAGGATCATTGGGGCCTCATCCATTCAGGATCTTTACTGATCTTCCAGAATGGCCTCCTCATGGGCATCCTCAATGGATTACGTTACTCACCTGACCAAATGGGTGGAAACGCCGCCCCACAAGACTCAGGAATAGGGGAGGAGGATCCTGAAATAGATTTAGCTTGGGTAGGTTTGATGGTTAATTTGGCATGGCTTGCTTTGGAAAAAGGGAATTCGATTCAATGGTTATCTCTTGTTCTGACATTGATTATCCAAGTTGATGAGCAAAGTCAACCTCAGTGTATAGGAGGAATTCTGCCAAAAATATAATGATAAGGCGATTAGGAAATGTCAATGCATGACAAATAATTGGTAATGCGCCTCAAACTAGGCAATCGTGAAATTAATGAACATAGACTCTTCTGGACCAATGAGGATATGGCGGAATAAAGAGTCTAAGCAAAAAGGTTGATATCAACCAATGTCGCTGATATATAAGCGAGATGAGAAGGTTGGAAGGAGGAGATTTTTTGTGAAGAATAAGAGGAGAGTTCACAGTAGAAGCTGAGAAATATATAATATAAGGAAATAAAGGGTTAGAGGAAGCAATTGCTTCTGGTCTTATTATAACTATTAAATTATCTTAGGACTGAAAATCTCCATATCATCCGTCTGTTGCTCAGTGGGTTTAACCCTGTGCAACCCCTTTGGATTATCTCTGATATTAGTGAATTTATAACAAGCATGATCTGTTGGAACACTTGGTTGCTTATTTTCCTCTCAAGTTCAATTTTTCTGAACAGTTCTGGGCCATTTATGACAAGATGCTGGCCATTATGGCGTGGTCTCTTACCAACTGGCAGTACCTTCTGCATGGCGCGTGGCTCGAGGTAACCGTGCAGATGCACCATCAAGATCTTATCTATTTTAGGAAACTGCAAAAGTTGGCGCTTTGTCAAGACCAGACGTATTGCACTCTGTAGTTTTAATTTTAAATATGAGTTTTGGAAGGGGCATTAAATGTTCTTCCTAACTTTTTGAGTTGTAACCATGCGTTGAGTTTGGCAGAGGCGGATGAACAGGAGCTAACCACAGTAATTCCGCTGACCCAGAACTTAGCTATTGCTCCTCCTACAATTTCTGTGGTGGATTGAGATCCAGACATGCCTCTGGTCTTTAGGTATTAGTGGGCCATTGTCTTGCTCAGAGGGCTTGGAGTTGTTGAACCAGCTGGCACTTTTGATGAATAAGCAGTCCCACTATTCCTTGCGGAAGGAATTACTTAATTTTGGTTGAGGCTGAGGGTGCCGCCCCATATCTGCGACGAAGTTGTTCAGGTGCACCATGACCCCACACATGGTGGGGCATCTGTGGATTAAGAAATGCCTAAATTTGGTTAAGCGGACATAAAACTGGCCAGGAAATTCCAAGGATATTCCAGCATACACAGTGCATTCAAAGAGTTCTGGGACTAACGTTTTAAAGACACAACTTTACAAATAAATAAACTTTCTTTTATCATAATTTAACATACAACCTTTCCCTCTCTATACATATTTATATTGCTAAAACAATTGTTAAAAGGTATGCACATAGTTCCTATTTTGTATAACCATGTTTAAACCAGCTGTCACTTTCTTCTGAATTGTCTCTACTTTATCAAAAGGATGAACCTTCAGTGCCACCTTCAGATTAGAGAACAGAAAGAAGTCGACAGAGCCAAATCTGGTGAATAGGGTGGATAATTATAATCTGAAGGTGGCACTGAAGGTTCATCCTTTTGTTAAAGTAGAGACAATTCAGAAGAATGTGACAGCTGGTTTAAACATGGTTATACAAAATAGGAACTATGTGCATACCTTTTAACAATTGTTTTAGCAATATAAATATGTATAGAGAGGGAAAGGTTGTATGTTAAATTATGATAAAAGAAAGTTTATTTAATTGTAAAGTTGTGTCTTTAAAACGTTAGTCCTAGAACTTTTTGAATGCACTGTGTAGATCACAGACTGCATGACATGCACGAGGTCTAAGTCAGATAGCTTAGGTAAGAATAGTATCCTTCATCCCCTGCAGCAGGCAGAGGGCTTGCAGACCTCAGTGTCCTCTAATTTCATTGTTGAGCTAATTAGCTCTAATGGGTTTACAGCTATTATGGTGGTCATGGATCACTTTAATTAGTTTCGCACTATTTATCAATTGTTTCTTTGCCATCACCTCAGAAGAGATGGACTTTCTCTTCATACGGCATGTTTTTTAATGTTCAGGTTGCAGCAGGAGAGCATAAGTGACTGTGGGTCACAAATTATGGGACAGTTTTGGAAAAAACTCCTGACAATATTGAATTTTGCACCTTGTTGCTCAACTGTATACCATCATCAGTCCAATGGTCAAATGGAGCAGGTTGACCAGATCATCAAGCAGTACCTTTGATGTTATGCCGTAGCCGTTCAGGACACCTGGGCGTACAATCTTCTACTAGCTCAACTTGCATATAATAATGGTACTCATGCATTCACTGGTTTCTTGATATACAAGGCCACGCTGGGGTACAGCCCCTCGTTTTCTGAGGGCAATGTCTTTGTCCTGAGGTTTTGGCTGTGGCGGATCACATGCAGCACATCCAGAGCACCCAGTCCTTGGTTTAGGAGCATTTGATTAAGTCCATCAGTGATTAAAAATGGTTTGCAGAATGAAAATGTCTATCAGCCCATGAAATTATGGTGGGGTTTTCCATCATATTGGACATGTGGCACCTGCAGATGCAAATGCCCTCAAAAAATTGCAAGCAAGCGTTCTAGTCCCCATGTGGTAGTAGCATATTTAGCAATGGAACGTTCTAGTTAATGCTCCCATCCCACTGGAAGCAGCACCCCGTTTTCCACATGGTGAAGTTTTCCCATTCAAGGGGAAGATACCAGCATAGCCAGAGCCTATTGTGATTAAAGAATTAAAGGATGCTGAGGTCAAAGCAACCTTGGCTTTTGGTAATCACGCCGTTCATTCCAATATATCATGTCCTGGTGTCAGAATTGCAGATGACCACATAGTCCAACCCTTTGACTGAATATGAGATTTGACGATTAGGTTATAATTGTAGAGGATTGGCAATAGTGGCTGACTGATGAGAATATCGTCAGGCAGAATCCCTGATGATATTAGAAATTGCTGACTATGAATTATTGTCAGGCATCATCCCCGATGATATTTGAGGCCGCCAACATATGATAATTTAACTGGGAATCATCCCCAATGATATTTGAGCAATAATTTAATATAGGAATAATTCCTGATAGTAAAATTATAGGGAATCATTCAGAGCGGAACAAATTGGAGTCATCAGAAACTACCAATAAGTTCAAACACTGGAGAAAAAGTGGAATCATCATTGAGTTAAACAATCAATTTTGTGTACCTAATACCAATTGTTTGGTCCGCCAAATGCTCAAGGATTACGCTGCCTAGAAAACCCAAGGCAACAGTACCCAATGAGATTTGGTTCCTAACACTAAGGGTCAAAACCAGTATAGGAGCACAAATATTCTCATTGGACAGCTGAAAAGTTTTGTGCTGATTCTAACTATAAAAACCCCAAATAATTCCCTAATAAAATGAGATTCACACTGATATTAGATTAAGTTGTTTAAACATTGGTTTTTCAAACATTACTCTTAAAAGAAGAGTGCAAGGATTAGATATCCTTAGGATTAGCAATATCAAAATCTCTACTTGGCTCTGCGAGAAGGGAATAGTGAAAGTGTTCCCTACCAGCATCAAAGTATCTTCAAGAGGAAGAAGCACCAGCTTAGCGTTGGACTTTACTCTCAACGTGGCTTTTGGGCAATCAACTATAATAATAGTCTTCATACTATTATTGCCCCAGTCTAACAATCTCATATAAATAATCAATGCCAGGATCCACAAATCTGTGCAGTTGAAATCCAGGGTTAAAAGCGAGCAACTAAGCCCAAGATTTTAACACCTGGAAAGGTGTTTCTGGCGTATGATAAATGCTGAGTCAGTGCTCAAGACTGTTCCAAAAGTGACGAGTTGGTTGAGGCCTTTAATGTCTTGCACCCCAAGACTCATTGTCCCCACTGAAGGTTGCAACGCTCTTGATTATTAAGTTACAAAGTCCCATAAGAATGTCGCACTCACCTAAGCTCCTAGTGGTGGTGCTGCCCATATCTAAGAGAGAAGGATAATGTAAATGCAGGGGATCACCCCTGTGCCTCAATCGCATGGAATTTACATTCCACACTAAAAAGAAGTAAAGAAGGTGGCCATCCCCTCGCAACCCAGGGCGATTTGGCCAGTGTGGTGGATGAGAGTTTGGTGATGGCGTGCCCCCTCAAAGTTACCCCCTTTCCCCCTATCTTACCATTAAAGATCTTTTCCAGTGGATCGGGGGTGTGTGGAGGTGATGGCGGTGAGAGGATGCCTTCAGAAGGAAAGCGGTGATCGCCTATCTTCAGCAAAAATTTTAAGTTCCGCAAAAAGGCAAAAATTATATGACTAGATCAAGGGGTTTAATTGCAGTGGGGCCAAGGGTGAAAAATCCCTTTGATAGAAATGGGATCATGTCTATGCGGCCTGGCCATGGGTGCAACCAGTCGCCTGCTAAATGAAGCATGGTCAATCCACAAAGCAGAGTCACAGCAAGAGGAAAAATCTAGTGGCAAAATTCGTGCAAGAGTTGGCTGGCCAGCGGAAGGCCAATTCAGCATTGAGTTAGTTGCAGAATCTCATTATGCAAGAATTGGTTTGTATTGCAATACCTTCATTCATGAATTCCCATTTATTCCATAAGCCTATAGCTCTTAAGACAACTGTCCCTCACTGGTATGGTTTTCTGTTAATTATCAATATTTTGTTTAATGAAAACTACTTCCCTTTTCCAGATCAAATTTCCAGGTTTAAAAAATACAATTTTCTGTTGCTGCCACCATTCAGTACCATGTTCCAGGGTTGTTCAACGACTGGGCCTTAGTGGTTATTATCACAACGTTGATGCCTACCCTCCTCAAATGGGGTTACTGAGTTAGTGGCCTTTTTGGGTATATACCCGCTTGTGGACGCTCTCTGGAAACAAGATGTATTATTATTATTGGAGATAATTTATCCCTGCTGGGTGAAGTTTCACAACCATACCATGTGCTCAAGAACTTTTAGCGCATCAATGCCATTAGGGCCCTCTGTGGGTCCCAAGGAGTTAACTGCGGCAGAATTCGCTGTTACTGCAGGCACAGTTTCGTTAAAAGTGGGAATAGTGGTGATTATGGTCATCAGTCGCTGCCCCTTAATCGCCTTGCTCCCTGCCCGCTACCAGGATGCTTTGATGGCAATGCTTTGGCATTCTGGGTTGCTTTATGGGTACTCACGCACACCAACTGGTAGGACAGTCTCAATTTCATTTGATGCTTCTGTGACAGGTTTAGCCATGTTCAGATGATATCTCAATTTTAGGCAAAAGTTGCTGAAGATAAATAAGTTACCAAAGTGGAAGGTTTAGCAACTTAAGCTTCTCCAGGTTAGTAGCAAGAGTACCATTGATCCTTTCAAATTTTCCATTTGTTTCTAGGTGATAGGGCATCATAAATAATCCTCCTATTCCATCAACTCATTCAAGTTTTTTGTATGGTGTGCATTGTAAATTTGATACTTGTCAAGATTCTGATATGACTGGATGACAAGCCCTAAGTAGCTACGGCGGAATGGGAGAGATTGGCCAAAAAGAGGAGTATGATAATATTGATAAGAGCACCTCAACATAAGGCGATAGGGCGATACTAAGCTACAAACAAATAATTAATAAATTGCCTCATAACTAGGCGATAAGGTGATGTCAACATATGAAAAATATTAAGTAGATTGCCTCAAACAAAGGCAATAGTGAATTTAGGAATCATAGCCTCTACCAGAACCAATGAGAATATGGCGGAAACAGATAGTCTGAACAAAAGGGTTAGTATCAACAAAAGCACTGATATATAAGCAAGATAAAAAGATTAAAACAAGAGGATTGTTAATAAGTAGAAGCGAGCAGAGCAGAAGGGATCTGCTATTATATATTAAATAAATAAAGTGGTGTGGCTGAAGCAATTGCTTCATATTTTATTTTAAACTTTACATTTATTTTGTGGGCCTACAATCGCTATATTGTCCATCCATTGCTCAATGGGCTTGACCCTGCACAAAAACCTTATACCATATCCTAACGATTCCGCCAAATTTATAACAGTGGTGTTCACTACAGGAGGCTCATTGATCAACATCAAAAAGAAAAATAAATAAAAAAACTTTAGGCGTTGTCTGTCACATCAGGTTTGCGCTGATGAGGAAATCCTCCTGACACACTGTGCCAACTGAATATGTGGAAATTAAACTTGAATTCGACGCTGTGCTCAAAAGGCAAGATGAGCTTCTTCAGGAGGTTTGTTTAAAAAAGCTGCCTCCATTTTATCGCAATGGAATATCCATAGATTCTTAAAGCAATTTGAGTTTGTGGTGTAAGATGCTTTGGATCAGAGTAAAGTAATACTGTTAATATTCACCCTGGATGTTGGAATTGGCGACCAAGTCACCTGCTATCTTACAAAGAGTTCCATTACATACCAAGAAGTGAAGGATACTGTGCTGCAGTATTTGGAAGAACCGCAAAGATGTCATAGTAGAAGGCTAAGCTCTTGACCATTGGGTTTCAGCATAATGAGACCCTCGCTGCATTTGCTGATTGATTTATGGCGGAAGCCCATGTCTTAATTGGGGCAGGGATTTTATCTGAATCTGATGTGTGTATTGCAATGTCCTCCGCAGTGAAGCCATACCATGAGATTTACAACGTTATGCCTCCAATTTTGGAGGATGACATACTCCTGCTCAAAGTTATCCAGTTTTTGCGCTAATTATCCATTACCTTTCTGCCACCCAATACAGAACAGAAACATACCGCTTTCATCACTAGACCTTCTTCTTTATGGAAATTCTCCCATACAGTTCAGATTCCAACCAGAAACTCCTGACCTTACAATTATGCGCCTCACCCTCAGCTGAGTTGCCATCAGCAGTTCAACTTCCACCCTGGGCCTGCTTATCATCAAAAGTCTAACTATTGACCTAGTACTGGCTACACTAATCGCCCACAATCAAACTATTAGCCTGGCCCATCTTATAAGAACCTAGTACGTGGACCCTATGGGGTGAATTGTTTGAATGTGGTTGCCCTGATCATCTTGCCCAAAGTTGCCCCACTTGTCAGGTCCACTACATACAACAGAACCAATGCTACCAGGGAAAAGAGGGAGTAGAGTAGGGACGGGAATCTCTATCTCCGCTGCCCCAACCCCAAATATCCCACCCGAAAATAATGTAGTTTATTCAGCGGAAGTCCTTCAGTATGATGGATTTCTATACCAGCAGTTGCTCATAGGGGTAAATGTACTGACATAAGCGCAAACCAAGGCCACAGCGGAAGAAGTACCCCAGGAGCAACAGAAGCCTAACGCTTGTCAAATGTTCAAACATATTTCTGCAGAAGAGCTGTTATTGGTTGCAGACACGCCTTCCCTGAAAGGAGTAAACTTCACCTTCCCATTGGACGCTATCACTAAAGAATACCCTAAAGTCTTGAAGGGATTATGAGCTTCCTGGGGAAGAGAGATCCTTTAAATGTCCACGTATTAAATCTTCAAATGTCTTCTTGTTCTGAATGCACATACTGTGACATTTTCGTAGCAAATAAACGTGTCCAGGCTATAATATATATGGGCACCCTGGTCAACATAGTATCTGCTAATTTGGTGGCTAAGTTGACGTTAAAGCCTGATGTGGAGCATCACATGGTGTATGAAACTGCAGATGCGGAAAGAACAATCTCTGAGGGAGCGTACAGTGCGCTACCTTTGTGGGTTGGGTCAATCGTCATTTTAGCCCTGGCAATAGTGTTGCCAAACAATTATTATGATCTGTTGTTTGAAACACTTTTATGCAACACTATGGTGCTGACGTTGACATGACAGAGGAGATGTTCAAACTATTAGGACAACGGATCCCAACTTACTTTAGCTCCAGTTGAGTACTAAAGGATCTGGTGCATATGGGATATATCAACCTTGCATATAGTGATGGGGTGATTTCAGTTTGCTACCATCAATTAAAGAAAAAAGCTTGGGCCCTTAACCCAGAAAAAATGAATATCAGGGGCTGCCTCTCAGAGCTTCTGGGCCTATATCTATCCCCTCCAAACACCAAGTCATAGTAAACACTGAGTTAGAGGTAGAAGTGCCAGCTGGGCTTTATGGGGAGGTCATTGGCCTTTATCAGCTATCGTGGCTTGAGCCCCACGTGACTCCAGGCATTATAGCTTGGGACATGGGGAGATCAAGGTCTTGTTAGTAAATCTACAGCACAAACTAATGCAAATCCTTTGACATCAAATAGTGGCGTATTTACACTTGACCCCAGTGGAGGAGGTCATCCAGGCTCACAAGTTCAGGTCACTAAATGACTTTTGGTCTAACCTTTGAACTGCAGCTCGGCGTAAGGCAGTGGTACCACATGAAAATCTTAATGGGGTTATTGGAAAACGAGAAAGATCATGCAATAGTTTTATTCCAAAAACATAAAGAGATCTTTGCCACTGATGACCAAAATTTAGGATGCGCTCAGGGGGTGGTACATTGAGTGGACACTGTGGATCATTTCACATCAGGTCATGGCTGATCCGCCAATCAAGGGCAGCCGAGGAAGTAGTAACAGAGGAGATTGAAAAGCTACTGGAGAAAGGGATTCTTGAACCATCAAAGTGTCTGTAGTCTTCGGCTTTTCTTATTGTAAAAAGGAAGGATGGCGCTTACCGGGTAGTAATAGAATACCAGAAGCTCAACAGCATCAATAAAAAGTACTCATATCCCTTGCCAAGAATTGACGATGACTTGGATCAGTTGGGAGAAACTTGCTACTTCTTGGCAATGGACTTGATATTGGGCTACTGGCAAATCAAGTTGCCTGAGGCAGAACAGGAAAAGTGCACTATTATCATGTCTAAGGGGCTTTTTCAACCAAACTTTATGACTCAAGGGCTATATAACGCCCCAGCTACGTTTCAGTAGACCATGGACACCATTCTCGGTGAACTAAATCTGTTTTGCATCATCATGTACCTTGATGACATTAATGTCTTTTTGCAT
>JAKSZP010005931.1:0-43302 GCA_022478985.1 Massospora cicadina | reverse complement strand
ATCTTAAGGCCAAATAGAGCATCCTTGGTTCAAATAAGATGTATGAGGCCAAAAAGATGCTCATATTGAGCCTGTATTTGGTTGAGAGGTTGATCTTGACATGGAAAATTAGAAGAGTCCACTATGGCTTAATAAGCTCTAGACATCAAAAAATAGCCAAGGATGAAAATAATTTCTGCCAAGAGATCCCCGCCCCAATAGAGAAATTGCAGCAAAAGATTTGCATCTCCAGAATCAAAAAGCAGCCAAAAGTGTCTGCAGGAAGATTTATTGAAGAGCGTAATCAAAGTTCATAGCCCACAGACTCATGAGTGAACTTGATGGCTGGGATATCCTTCTCCTCAACAATGGTTTTAGCTCAAATAGATGTCATGACAGTTTACACAGGTATAAGTTGGCCTTTACTCTGATTTCTAAAGAGAGCCTAGGAACATATGCATATGCATAGTCCTGTCCAGTTGTTTAACCAATGATGTTGTTTCAGATCAAGGCCAGTAACAAAATTGTGATATGCAGAAGAGGTTGTCAAGAGAGTGTCTGTAACTCTCTCGTTCCCAGTGAGGTGGTGTGGGATGCAAACCCACACTGCTAGGGAACTAGCTGTCAGGAAAATGGGAAACAAGACACCTCAAATGTTGCCTGTACAAAAGGGACCCAAGGCAAGGGTGTAGAGCGCGATATACAGTACCAGGTAAGCTAGAAACAACACAGCTTGAGTGGACCCCAGAGGGGAGTCCATCATCAAGTGTAACTCAGTGCCAGGAGGTTTGGGTGCCTCGATCTAGGGGGGACTGAAGCGGCCAAAGGGAGCCCCTGAAATTTTAGTATATTGGAAAGTATGTAGTGGCCAACATAGTTGGAGACCTCCTCGAAGAGGTCTGCACCCAAGTTTACCCAAGGAATCATAAAAAATGTAGAATAAAATGGGTAAATTTAAGCACCTGACCATCCGTTCTGGTCCCGCATCAAGGGTGGGTGGACTATCTGTCCATCATGTTTCGAGTTAGACCACTCAAAATGCAAATGCCCCTACTCAACTACATCAGATGGATTGGATGACTTGTCCGCTGACCTCCAATCTGATTCCCACCCTGTACAATTTCAGGTATGGGGCACAATCCTACCTCCTTCACCCCCAAAGCCTGTTGCTGCAGCTGCACCTGCAGCCACCAATCAGCCTCCTCCCCACCCAAATGCCATAAATAATCCCTCCAATCAAACATCAGATTGGATCCCAATTCAATCCCAAGCATCTGCAAACAAATCGAACAAACCTCAACTGTTTGCTGATTCCCCAATCCAATTTAACCAAAACCCATGGGAATTATTGGATGAAATTGATGAATCAGGTAACATCGTTGAAGAACCATTGCTGCAAGTTGAGCGGCTCTGTAACGCAGAATGGGATTCAAAATTCCCGCCTCAGAAATATGTCCCACAACTCAGCGCCAAACCATTCTACAGTGACCACCAGCTTGCAGTAAAAGCAGCCACCACACCAGATTGCCATCCACTCCACAAAGCTGCCACCAAATCTGTGGCTGCGCTTGCAGGAGGAATTCCTCCTCCCATTATCCCCATAGATCTTACTGCACAAAGTAAGATAAACATGAAAATTTTACACAAAAACGTCATTGAAGCCATCCAGAATGTGGTAACAGTAGCACGGAATCCAAAAGCAAAAATAACCTGAACCAACATTGCCACAACTGTTAAATACCCAGACGCCTGCCTCAAAGCTGAAGACGCTTTGGCCAAATACATTGTTGGCATTATAATGGCTAACAACTATTCAGAAGTTCCAGTCATCAGAGATATCAAACCCCATACCACCAATGCCCCCACACCTCTACTATCTGCCTTAACATGCACCCTACTCTGAAATGAGATGGATGCAGCCAAAGATGAGCCCCAATCCCCACTCTCTGTCCACCATGGAGGGATAGCAGTATTTGCTACCCACCTGGTTGGATATTTGTTAGGTATGATTCAATTGATCCATCCATTTTGAGCATTTTGTTTAAATCGCTAATTTTTAATATGATTTTACTTTTAGTTTGGTAATGTCCGTCCCCTGGTCAGCTTAACTTGGTTAAATAAAAATACAGGTAAATTTATTTGTGAAAGTTGACCAACAAGGAATGTTGGTCACAGAAACATATTTAAAGTGGGTCAGGGTAATTAAGGTTCTGCAGAAATGTGCCCAAGCCTTGACGCTCCAATAGACAAACGCTTCCATCTGTTTTGGTAAAATACACCAAAGGTTCCTTTACTTGAGTGATTGATTGAAGCTGTATTCTACCTGAGCATATGATTTTGTAACTCAAACGGGATTCAAACCCTCATCTCAAATTAATTGAATTGAACCATCATCATTTGTTATGTAAATCATTTGTTTTAGTGCCTGAGCTGAGATAAGGGGCTGGGCGTTTTGCACCCTATTAGTACCAATCTGGACATGTTTTGCTTGCACCCAGCCTTGGTCTAAGGTGTGTTTCAGGTCAGGAAGAGCCTGAAGTTTCACCTTCTGAGCCTCCTGCTGCCCAGCCTTATCTTTGGCGTTGGTTTCCACTATCAAGTCATCCAACCATGACAGAGGTTCTATTTATAGACATTGCAGAATAGATCAAAAAACTCAGGGTTTATATTCCAGTCAAGTGTGGGGAGATGTTAGATTTTGATGGTTGACTTTAAAATAAACCTTTTAAGAAAACCATCAATGCTAATAGATTACTCCCATTGATGGATCCTTTGATCCTTCCCAATTTATCTGTATAATATGATAAATCAGATTCACCTTATAAACGCTTTGATTGCGTCTAAGTAACCCAATTATTGTAGCTAATAATAGCTATGATATAATTCCATTATGACCGATTATGGGTCCACTTGGGTGAAAAGTGGTCTCATAGCATTTATTAAATTGCACCTCCTAAATTAGTGCACTAATATTAATGCACTAAGGCGGAATTTTGGGTTTTATTAATGAAATCAATTTATTAAGCAATTAAATATAGACATCCCAATTAAGGGCGTACTTAGTGCTATAAAAGGCCTGCTGACATCCCAGTTAGGGGTGCGTCATCTTTATTGTTCATATATATTATCATCCCCATTTTTTGTTATTTGTTGAATTATGACATAGCTCTAATCAGAAAAATTTTGGTGTTGAGTTTGCAACCAAAAATTGTCCCAATTATGAGAGTAAAATTGCCTTCTGTTAGGATAAAATGATTGTTATTTTTAGTCGATTCATGGGCCAAATTGACTTGGGGATATTTCATGATTATTGCCATGACCAGCAGAGGATTAGCATAATATGAATGAACTCATCTAATAGATGAGTTTGGCCAGGAGATGCCTGAGAGGTATATAATATTGGCGCCTGGCTGATTAATAAATCATCATTTATCTATTGATAATTAATAACTACTGTACTTTAGTTTATTAATTTTTGTTGTCCATATGTCATCTATCTGATATTCATATCTGCTGCATTTACGTCTGTATTAGATAGTTGTGTGCGCTTATACTTCCCAAAGAGAGATAATCAATTTACCTGCTGGAGAAGTAGTCCCAATTATAAAGGAATAATTTCCTAATTTTGTACAAAGACAGAAGGTCTTGTAATTGTTGTTGCCAGTAGACTTAAGAACGTTAAAGCATACCGGAGTTACTTGGCTATTATTGAGGATTATTGGAGGATCTACTTTCTAATTACAAACAGGAGTTTCATTAGAAAAGTGAGTATAGATCCTCAATTTCCTTGTTAAGTCATTTTAGCTTGCACGATCAAATAAAAACTTAATGGTGATTGGTGCAGTATTTCTAATCAAAAAAGTGGACACTGGAGTTGCTTCAGGCTTAACTTTAGAAAGTGCCGCAATGGTTGGAGGCATTTCCCAAACAGATTAGATTATGCTGTCAGCACAACTTTACACTTCAACAGATGCCAACTCATCTTCAAATAAATTTGCCTTGTGGCACTCATCTTTAGAGCAAGTACATTTAAAGCCAGCAAGGTTATTTAATTGTCTAAGGACCTTTTCTCTATAAGCCAAGCATTTTTGATTATTTTTCTGAGGATGATAATTTTTATTGATTTCCCCTTGTAAATTTGCTTTAAGATTTTAGTTTCCTTCTGCAGCGTGGCTTCTCACTTTTAGATATTAAATAAATGTTTGTATACTTCACAATTCTCCTTTTTGTACTTGAATATTTTTTTATCTAACATGATGACTTTAAGCTTCAACAAATTTAATTTAGCTTAAGTTGCCAATTTTAATGCATTCTTATTTACAATTTCTTTCTCTGTACAAAGCTTGTCAATTTTGGCTCTTATTCTTTCATTGAGTTTTTTAAATTTTCTTTCATATCTTTGATGATATTCTTAATTTTCTTTCTCCCCTTGATTAAATAGAGTCTGAACATGTGGGTTTCAGTGTTGGCAGCAACCATTAGCACACTTGCCTCCTGAGCTTAAGTCAAATAAGCAATATTTGATCCAGCCAATTGGCAGTGTTTGTCCACATTATGCTTCCATTGGTAATTGAACCCAATCTGGTTGATAATCTCTTTGACTATCCCTGTAACAAATGGTATTAAGCTGTTCATTGCATTTTGATTTGGGTTCAGATTTTCTGAATCCAGATTGATTCATTTAAAAAGTTTTTTGGTGTTTGTCAGGTTTGGGCGCTGGGTTTTTCCTCACCTGAATTATTGATTAGGCTCTTGCAAGCCTAATCAATGGTTTGGGCGAGGCCCCAGAAGGGTGACCTTTAAGATTGAGCCCACGCAATTTCAAACTTCATTTAAAATTCTCTCTCTCTTTCTCTGGTGGCCTCGGGGCCACCCTTACCTTATCTTACCTGATGATCCGCACACAACAAGTTTTTGTCACATCAACAAAAACTTGGGGTTTTGGGGTTTGATCTCCCTCAAATATCCTGTCTTTTCCTTGGTGTGTTCGATGCATCAGATTATTAAGATCCTGTTTGTCAGTGACTTTTTATTCAATAATAAATAAAATAAAGTTAATTCTGGGGTTTGCAACCTCGCTTACCTATTTTGTCTTTTTCTTGTTCCAAATTTCCCTAATTTTGAGGTTTACATCCTCGAGAGTCCAGCTCATGCTGGACATTTGGTGTGAATTGCGTCAAACCTAAGGTAAGATGGCAATCAGAAACTGGGACATTTTTGACCATTACATTATTCTGAACTGCATGTGCTGCCAGCACGCCACCAGATCCCCAGTTTGGCTGACCTCAGTGGTCACTTCAGGTCCCAGTTGTTGAGTAACCAGCACCAGAGGGAGCCAGTGACTGATGGCCAACCCTGGACCTGAAGCAATTGTCAGTGTGAAATTCTGGTGGGGCCTTTCCTCCCACCAGGGATTTAGTTAGCACCGAGGGGACCTGGCCCAGCAGGGCTCCCTCAACTATGGACAGTCCATTTGGTATGGGGGCAGCCGTCCAGCTGCGCTGGACTGCGCGCCCCTTCCACGCTTCAGTTGGAGAGAGCGCCTTCCTGGTTGGGATAGGAATACCATCACCATCTGGGGCGTGGGAGGGGAGGCGCACCACAGCCAAGTGCTGGGCATGCTTCCTCGTGCCAAGCAGGCTGATTCTGGCAGCCCAGTCCCATTTTGCTCTCACCATTTATCTTTTTCCCTGCAAGGGGCCCAAAATTTCTCCAGGCTAATTTTTCCAGGGTTTGATGTAACTCGCCCCAGGAAGCCCTCATGGTGGCAGCCTCCCGTTGTGGGGCCCCTCTTCAGGGAGGGGCCCTTCTTTAGTGGGGGGTGATGTAACAAATAGTATTAAGCTGTTCATTGCATTTTGATTTGGGTTCAGATTTTCTGAATCCAAATCAATTCATTTAAAAAGATTTTATGATGTTTGTCAGGTTTGGGCGCTGGGTTGTGCCTCACCTGAATTATTAATTAGGCTCTTACAAGCCTAATCAATGGTTTGGGCGAGGCCCCAGAAGGGCAACCTTTAAAGTTGAGCCCGCACAATTCTGAACAAAGTTCAGAATTCTCTCTCTCTTTCTCTGGTGGCCTCAGGGCCGCCCTTACCTTATCTTACCTGATGATCCATGCACAACAAGTTTTTGTCGCATCAACAAAAAACTTGGGTTTTTGGGGTTTGATCTCCCTCAAATATACTGTCTTTTCCTTGATGTGTTCACAGCATCAGATTATTGGGATCCTGTTTATCAGCGACTTTTTATTTGATAATAAATAAAATAAGGTCAATTTGGGGTTTGCAACCTCACTTACCTATTTCATCTTTTTCTCACTCCAAATTTCCCTAATTCTGAGGTTTACTACCTCAAGAGTCCAGCTCACGCTGGACATTTGGTGTGAATTGCATCAAACCTAAGGTAAGATGGCGATCAGAAACTGGGACATTTCTGACTGTTACAATCCCCCAAAGTTTGGTATTTAGCTCAGCTACCAGATTTTAATTTGGGTGTTTGATTGCTGAACACTATGTGATGTAGAGTCCAAGCTAGTGCAAATCTGCTAAAAGTTAACATCTAGTTATCACATTAATATCTGCTGTTGTACATTGTTATGTTGAGGGTACTCAACTAGATTGCCAATTACCACCTGTTGTTAACAAGGATTACTCTCATATTTTGGGTAGTTAGCTGCATATACTTGATAACATAATCAATGTAACCAACGCTTTGCAAATATCCCACTAAGGGCAAAGTGTTCATATTGAGAAAGTTTTTAAAGCGTCAGCTTTGCTCTTCCTGATTGATTGTATGGTGGAATAATTCACAGCTTCAATCAAGAGTATCAGTTGGTAAAATTTGAAATCCTCTCATCAGAATATCTCTAATACCATATAAATTTTTTCATATTTTCTCTGAAAGTGGTTAATAGATTGTTACAGCATCCTCAATCACTCCAATCATCAATAGATGGATATATTAGGGATACACCAGCATATCTGCCTCTGATTGGATGTTTCCTCTATGGGCTGCTAATGATCCTGAATCCTTGTTTCTTTGATGCTCTATATTAGTTAAATAATTCGGCTTTATTAATTTTGTATTAACTTGAATTAACCCCTGTAGCGAGCACCACATGTAAAAACTGCAGTTTTCACTGGTGCACAGATTTGCCTAACTATTGGCTCTAAAATTAAATATAGACTTGCTAATTGTACAATATAATTATCTTAGTCAAGTTTGAATAAAAGGGTATATTCAGCCCTAATATGGTGGATAAGATTAGTATAAGTGACTTCAGCCTGACTGAAAATAAATAAAGGTTTAAGCGACTTCAGCCTCATTCTAGTTTTGACACTTAGACAAAGACTCTCTTCAACAAGAAGCAGATGAACTATAAGATATAATAAGATATAAAATATAGATAAAAGATGTTTTTTATTATTAAAATTAGGGAATGTTTATAGGTGAAAGTAAGGGAGAACCTGTGTTAGGGGTAAGTCATGATAATTATGATGGTCTCATTATGCCTGGATAATAAAAAGGAATGTTTCTAGCACTAGTGGTGTTCAACCCAAAAGGGGGAGCCACCACACATCTTTATTTGCAAATGGGCCAAACAAAGGGATTAATATAAAATAAAAAAATTCCTAATATAGCCCCTAGGTTATCAGCCTAGCAAGCCATATCAGATGGTGAGGAAGCTTTGGGAAGACTTTTGTCTGGCACCCGCTTTAGCTGGCAGACCATGGCGGACAACATCAGGGTAGGGGTATCAGCAACATGAGGCATAAGGAGGTATAGTTGTGGGTTTTCTTTGTTAATGAGGCTGGTGGTGTCCATCGCCTCAACGTATTGAGCAAGTTGATGCTCAGCAAAAGTGATGAGAGCTGGCACACAAGTAAATGACTTGATGAACCTTTGAGTTTGGGGATAGTTGGGGTCAAAAAGAGAGGTTTTCGCTGCATCAATGCAAGCGCAGCTCGCACCAAAAGCGAGCTCCTCAATTTCATATTTAGCATCCTCATTGAAATTGGAAGGGAAATTTGAGATAGGAATATCCTCAACTAGGGGTTCCATCACCCCATGGAGATGCTGGCAGAGGAGGGTGTTGGCAGGGGCAGCTGCGGCTTCCACTGCAATTTGATTGATATTTTTTAATTTGGAAAGCCGCTTTTAGAGCAAAAATGGTGGGGGCACAAATCAGAAGGATCAATAAAAAAACTCCTCCAATGCAAAATCCAGCTTCCTAGTGTATGGCCGGTCACTATCATCAATACAATTGAGACACTCAAATGGATTAAGCTCAGCTAGTGCTGGCCCAGCCACAGGAGTTGGGATGGTGGTGGAACCTGATTGGCTATGAACAGTTGACCACGGCAGCTCAGCTGAAACTGTTTCAGTCATCAACTCAGGATTCCATAACCCAGCTAAATTATTCAAAAAATTTTAAATTTTTGATTGGCTGCTGCTTTTGAAGCAGCGCCAGAATTACCCGAGGGAGGGGGTGAGAGGATCACACCCCATTTGAAAAATTGGGGTGAGGCAGCCACCAGGGTGGTGCTGGAAGGAGGGGTGACAGAAGTGGCAAAGGCAAATAAAAGGAATGTTGATTTGATTTTTGAGAAAGATTACAGCTGATTTTAATGAAGAATAGTATATTTAAATTGCCATTTGTATCAGTACCCATGTCACTTACCAAACCTGACAATTTCACACAAGTATTGCCCATTTCAAACTGACTTACTTATATCCACGTTGTCATCAACAATCTCCAACAAAATTGTAACTAAAATTATCATCAGATTAATCCTTTGAGAATTACAAGAAAACTGATCAATTGGTTATTACCAAATAGATGACATAATTAAACTGTCATCTAAAGCTTAATCAATAAGCTAAATTAAAATATGCAAACCAATAATTTAAATAAATTAAAGCTTAACTATTTTTAGCTGGATAATGTGGTCATATAAAATTTTACACTAGGGTTGGATGTCCTTATTTTTTAAAGGGGGAGAGGAGTGAGATTGGACTGGAAAAGCCTGTAGCAGTTTAGGAGAAATGTACATCTCATACAAGTCTTGACTGTTTAGACCCTGTCATAGATATGCCAAACCCAAAAAGGCTTGGCACCAAGCACACTGGCCTGATCAGCTTTGAAAAGACCACTGAACTAGAGGAAATGACCATTAGAAGGGACTTTAGAACAAGCAAGAGAGGTTCAACTCTTGAGTTTGTGCTACAGAAATGATACAGTTGGCGAGAAAACTTTCAAGTCAAGGGTAAATTAGGGAAGAACACTTTCATGCAAAATGTCTGCAAACAGACCTTATCTAAAACCCTGTGCATGTTGAGCACAGTCTTAATGGAAAGTGAGGAAGGATGATAGCAAACAAATGCACCCAAAAGAGCCATTTGTGGGAAAAAAATTTCAGGAAGCTTTTTTGGCAGGCTTTTGCAAAGAGTTCAGTATAATACTATGATAAACCAATCTTTTTATAAAACTCAAGTTTTGAGGCCTAAAAGGATATGTATATTAGTATGTATCACAGTGGGTTTGCACCAAAACTTAGCTACTGAGTTAGCAAAACTAAGAGGCTGATTGATCTCAAAAATATCAATTGAGGCAATCTCAGATTTGGAGGCAAGTGCAGACAACAAGTAAGCTTTTAAAAGTTCTGACAGTGAATTGAGTTTAAAACTTAACAAAGTCACAATGCCCATACGTAGGGAAGAAATAAAACTGATGGAAGAAAAGACTTGAAAAAGGGAAAACAAGAAGTTAGGAAGAAGATCCCTATCCAAAGCAAATTTATGCTGGATGAGGGTTTCTTTGGGCTAACTGGCTTCAGAAGCTCAGAGTTAAAGAGACAATCAAAGGAGAAACCTGCTTGACCCATTGGGATGTTCGTTGGATAGAACTTGAAGTTAAGGGAACCTGTTTAGGTTCATCAACAATTGGTAAAGTTGCAGTGGGATGCAAAGCTAAACTCTCAGGTACCATTAAAGCGTAGTAGTTTAATCAGCTTGAGAGATTGAAGGCAATTCACCTGAGTTAGCCATAGCACACCCCATGGAAGTGCTCAATCTCAAGAAGACTCATCTGTCTAAGGGTGAAAGGTTATTAATATAGCGCACATATTTTGAAGATTGCAAGAAGGACATTGTGACCCAGAAAGAAGAGTACCCACTGCTTTTATCCAGTCAAGGTGGGGGAAGTGTTAAGTAGTTAACTGGACTTAATCACCAAGTAATTTTAATGGGACATAATTATATTAAATTATGCCTAATTTGTTATGGATTATATCAAAAAATATCAGCGATTATAGATCAGAAATATCCTAAGTATCTGCAAAGCTTAGGATCCACAGACTAGCAATTCTACTAGACTTTCAACTAGATAATATGTGCCCAGGAGCTTTGTTAGTTAAGTCAGACTTAATAATAGTTAACTTAATGACCCAGGCTCTTGGGGCTTTGTTAGTCTATGTCACTATTAGTTTTAAATGTCAAACAAGTTTCAATCAAATTAATTACTAATTAGTGATATAAATTGCCTTGATATGTGCTACCGTTGCTTGGGAGAAGTGATGGTTTAGCTATTTTCAGATGCATTAAAGAAAACGCTGTCTTAAAACAATGGTCAGTTAGACAATGGCCACAAGACTGAGCTAACACTGCAGAGCCTCATAGTTTGTAGACCCTCGGAAGCCTTCATTGGATCTGCTGGCTAAGTGCCAATGAGGAATGAAGTGTCATGGGTGAGGTTGGTTAACATTGAACCTAATAAATTATTCCTAATTTTCTACAAATAAAATACAATCTTTTACCACAAGTTAATAAGTTTAATATACAAACTTTTTACATTTAATACTTTTCCATTGTATTAAGTTGAGAAATTACTTAGGATCAGGAAGATCAGGGCAGTGAGCCATTGTATAAGTAAATAGCAGAAGAATACAGCCTCAAAGTCATTTCTAAGGAGTTTATATCTTAGCTACTCTTACCATCTGACTTATTGTCTCCATACAATAGGCACCTAAAACTCCAACTCATTTCCAAAGAAGAACCAACCTATATAAAGTAGGCCAAAACTTTGACAGTAATGTATCTCTCAATTTTGGCCATTTGGCATTTCAAAATTGGCCATTCCATCTCAATACTTGCCCAGTAAGTTACAATCACAGATTTTATATAGATTTGTCTGTATCTGGCCTATTTGTCTTAATTTGAGATTTTTATTGGCAATCCATTACCAAGCTTGTATATCTTAGTAATTAAATGTTTCCATTGCCAATTTAGTGGTGGATCAATAATTGATCCAGTGATATTTTACTTATTGTTCACTCAAATTTACTTTTTTGAACTTTCATAATTTAAAAGGTTTATGCCATTGCTGCAGTATCTATAATTAAGGTTTTATTCTTAAAATAGAAACTTTATGAGTAAAAGTCTAAAAGGCAGCTAGAGTATAAAGGCTGGTATATTTGCAAGGTTTATTTTGTATGTTTAAGAAAGCAGCAGCTATCTATCTAGTAAAATGAAAGCATCAGAAGGAAAAAGAGCTATATTGCTTTTAAACTTGGTATACGTATGTAAGGTGTAGTACTAAATCTTATAGGAGACCAAGCAGTGCAATTTTGGTTACCTTGCTGATAGGGTCAGAGTATCAATATTTAGTCCCAGGGCAAAAATACTAGGAGATGGTGTGCTGACAGACTATATTAGAGCAGCCACCAATAGATAGCAAACTTTGAAGGTTGAAAAACTACTAAGCTTAGTAGATTGATAAGATAAATTATAGAAAATTTAGTTAAATTTTTTAAAGATCTTTGAATAATACTTAAGTTTATAAACATTTAAATCCATTACCCATTTTTTAAACTTAAGCTTAGAATTTCATTTATATATAACAAATATTTCAGAAAATAAAACCTAAATAAAATATCTATGGTTAATAATTAAAAGCAAGTGTCAGTGTGCTTTAGTAATTGAAGTCAGGGATAAAGCTAGAGTAAAAGCATATATAAAATAACCCATCTTAAGCCACTACAAAAACTTTATCCACATAAACCACCTTTAAACCTTAAAAGGGTAAAAGGTAAACAAATATGCAACTGGACAAGCTAATTAAGCACCTAACTGCAAGTATTTTGCCCTATTCAGCTTTTCAATTTCCTCATGGGCAATATGGATAATTGAATTTGAGGCCATGATTATAAGTGCTTGGAGGATGGGTAAAGTTGCCCATAGAATTTGATTTGAATGGCTTTTGGAGGTATAGCATGAAGCCCCTGAGAGAACTAACATTATGCCATAGATAATCTTGTATTTAAACAGAGTGGCAACATCAGCCAATAAAAAAGCAGAATGATCAGAAAGATCATGAATAGGTAATAACCACAGGGTTCCTAGGCCCAATATCCCAGAAATAAGGTTGAGCCCTAAGCTTAATGTAAACCCATGTTGCCAGTACCATCTAGTGATAGAGCATCAGTAAATCCTAAAAATATCAAATGCAATTCTAAACTATAAGTACAGCTAATTCGGTGATTTATATCTATAAAATGTTATATAAAACTCAATTTTTGTTATAATACGCTAATAGTTTGATAAAGGGTAAAAAACAATTCAGATTATTATTGTTAGCCTGTAAAATGAAGAAAGCTTAACAAACTTCTTAAAGCTTAATAAAAATAGAACTAAAGCAACTAAATTATCCAAAAAGCAAACCAAATACCCTTCAAGGCTTAGCAGCAATGAACTAATTTCAATCTATAATGTTTCTTAAATCTGTTTCAAGAAGAAAATTTTAGACATCATAGTTGGAAATGGTTAATTCTATTTCGCTTAATGCTCAAGGAATCAACATCTTGAGGTAGCTGTTATATAATTTATACAGAAAAGACTTTGATTGGCAAAATTGAAATGAAGGCAAAGATTTAGCTTTACATCAGTTAAAAGAAAGTCCAATCAGGCTAAATTTATTACGTCAAAGATATACAAACATATCTTTTAACCAAATATATTTTAAACCCCTTTTAACCACATATGAATAATCTAGATCTATAAATATCGTGATAAAGAAATTAATTATAACCCTTCATAAAAAGTCAAAAAATCAACTAATACAAACAGGTAAAATATCATCCGCATAATGCAACCCGAGAACTCAGGCGCTTTGATAAATTACCCACGAAAAGATGCTGAGGATAGAAAACTAAGCCAACAAGAGCAGTAAAAAGTAAATTGCAAATTAAATAAAAAATTAAAATTAATTCAGTAGTATTTAAAAAAACTCGACTATAAAGCAAAAAAGTATAGAGGCTTACGTGCAAGATAAAAGAGTGAGACACAAGCTTAGCACAATCTATAAATTAAATAGTTAATAGATCAACATAACCCAAACTATTTTTTTGGAAAGAAGTAAAACTTCTTATTTAAATAAAGTCCAATAAATAATTCATTGGAACTTCCAAACTGCATAAAATCAAATCGTGCTTTCTTATATTTAACAAAAGCTTTTGTTAATTTGTAAAACCCCTAAACCAAGCTCGAAGGCATAAATTCAGGCGTTCGTGAATACCTCAGGCAAAAAAAATTTACATTTGTTTCAAATGTCACAAAAGCTTACAATCAAAGTTCATCTAAGTATCCAAGATGTGAATCAAAATTCCAACAAACCTCGGTCAGAAATTAACTTCAAAACAAGAAATTGAGTAAGTGCAGCTTGTCAGTCAACGCTACTGGCAAAGTAGCTTCAATACCAACAATTACCTTTTGCGCTAGCTAAGAATACTAAGCCTTTCTTTGTCTTAATAACTGACAGTTTCCATACAAATATACCAGACTAGATACTACAAAAGTTCACCCACAGGCTTTTTTCTGTACGCCATATACAATATTCATTCTAGCTTAACCAAAAATAGCAAGCGATGGATTAGCTCAGGTAACCACTCCAGGATACAGAATCAACTGGTGCTAATTATCAGCAGACACTCGACATAAAAATCCCCCAATTCCGTCACATTTTTCATCTAAAATAATATCTTTGCTTGTGAAGTCAGAGCTGCATTGAATAAAGTGGGTCAATGGTTTATAAAGGCTACTCATAACCATAGCATCGATTATGGAAATTGATTAGAACGACAAGTTGGAAAAATATTAATTAGCTATTTTTAAGTTACTTTTTAAAGAAATCAATATCAATTAAACAACCCGCTTACAATTACAAACAAGCACCGCCCAAGTAACACGAGTTCTAGAAATTTGAAAAGAGAAAATAGAACCAAAAATGGCTGCCAGGCAACGTAGGTTATGAGGTCAAACTTTCAACAACGTTACATACCCTAGCCTCGCACAAAACGAACTTTCGCCAATACTAACCAGTAAGCCAAAGTAAAAACCTTTCTAAGTAAAAGCGCGTAAATTTCAAGTTAATCATGAATATTCCGCATGGTAATCAACAAAGTGTTCAAACTTTAGAATTTATTGCTTTAAAGTCATAAACCAGCCCAGTGAAAGATCAGATAGTCGGAAAATTCAAAAGCAAAATTTCAGGTTCAACTAGCGTTTACGGATAACCTATCCGTCAAGCTCTTTTATTGCCAGAGCGGCGACATAAAAAGAGTTAAACCCATGCAGAAAATGTTAACCCGTTGTATAACGCGATCCAAACAAATAAATTTAACGCGCCAGATTTTTTGCTAAATGCTCCCACACCCAACGTTTAATGCGAACCTTGGGTGAGCATGTTCACCCAAAATGCTATTGCCGCAACCGAAGTAAAAAACGCCGGCAGGAAGCCGATCGACTTCAAGTTGAAATGCAGAGCCAATTAGGATTAAAAACTATTCTAACCTTAAAAAATTGATTGGAATCCTTATCTATGCGCTTAAACGTAGCCACGAGGTTCTCTTGCTGCTCGGAATCTAAAATATCGTAAGGAGATGCGTCGTCAATCGTCTCATCCTCAATTAACTGGAAGGCTCTACGTTTCATTGACATCAGAGGTGTGAAGGGTGGCTGACGTGATTTGGAACTTTTAATTGAGGCGGATTGCTATTGAACTCACCTTGTTGGCGGCCGAATCGATATAATTCGGGTTAAAAGCTAAGTTTGATGTCGAAGTTACAAGTTCTTTTGAAAAAGCCAGAAATACACAATCTACATAAAACAGTGGAAAAATAAATCAATTCATTCCAAGTTGTGCCATTGATAGTAAAAACTTCATTATTATCTATAATTTCTAATTTTAATGTTCTATAAGTTTATTCCTACCGGTTTAAAACAAGTTATCCAAGGTTTATATTATCATTCACATCATGATTGTTATTGATCTTAGCTAAAACCAAACCTTTATATATCAATGTCTAAATATCTATTGTAAATATCATAGACAATGGCCTAATTTGTCAGGAGCCATGACAAGTTAGTACCATGCTGATAACCTATGCATTAACTGCCTAAATTTACCGACGATTAGTAGCCAGGGCACGAGAAAAACTTTTTATTATAAAAACTACTGTACAAATCTTTCTATTTCTTTTTACAAAGGAATAGATTAAACTTGGTTTTTTTACCTGAGAGCTAGATTGCTCAACATATGATTTATGATTTAAAAGTAGTAAAACTTTAAAACCTTACCACATTGCAGATTCTCTTTTTAAGAAGGAACTCATAGTCAAATGTATTTTACTTATATTTTTTAACTTTTAGGGGTCACAGTTAGTCCCATCTTACTAAGCATAGAAAAACTAAAAGATGGAAAGTAAAAATTAGTAAAAGGTTAAATTATCCCTTTAGGTAAGTATAGGAATTATCAAAAATTGTTGACATGAATTAGTGATAGCTTTTATATCAGGGGAGCCCAAGTTTGAGTTGGTAATCACTGCACAGTTCCGAAGTACCACCTGAGACACTAAGTGACTGGTATTAAAATGACCCTTAAACCATCTATCCCATGAGGGAAAAGCCATTTAAGTGGGAGCATGTTGGCCACAATGCACTGCCATGATGCTCAAAATAGTTAAAAAATGAAACAACATATAAAGTTGAAATGATAAAGTTTTTATTTTAAAATTGGTAATAAAAAAGCTTAATAGGCCACTGCCCTCACAGGTAAGAGCACTGACCTTATAAGAATTTGTGGCTTGTAGTTTACCAGCGCTTTTCTTAAATGACACATCCTCTTCTTTGATTACAGATTCTGGTTTTTGCTTTGGCAGGAAGGGTCAGTGTTGAGATTTTGGGTTTGACTAACTATATGATATTGATACAAGCCATAATACCCCTAATGCCCTATAGGCCTCACCACTGCCCTTGTCCTGATATCTGGATCCCTCAACTGAAAGAATTCCATTAATATAACATCAGATATTTCTCTAGCATAACTCTGACTCAAATCTAAACATTTACTAATCAATTCTACTGTCCTGATTTTCAGCAGATTATTCTTTATCCTCTTGTTTACTGTGTGATCATTTCCTCAAACCAGTTCCATTATCATTAATTGGTGGCTATCACAATTACTCAGTCAGATCTGGCATGAGCATCCACACTGTTCAATACCTTAAAGATATACCTGATGTTGGGCAGACTACCACCAAGATGTACCCAATGTTGAAAAGATGATTGTCAAGCTTTATATATGTTTATCCACAGCCTAAAAGTGTAAGTCCCAGAGAACATCCCCTGTGTGTTAATTGGGCTATTTTCTTTTATCCAAGTAAGAAGGTACTGAAGAGGGCAGCTGTACCCCTCGTTACCCAGGGTGACCTCAACCACATGGTAGATGAGTGCTGGGTAACAGCTCTCCCTCTTCAGATTCCTACCCTGGTGCCCACACTCACCTTGGCAGAACTAGTATATTAATCAGGGAAATTTGTACTGAGATTGTTAAAATGAAGTCAATTGGTCCAAAATCAAGTAAAAACAACCCCAATGTTTGGATTTCACATAGTCAAAAAGGGACAAAGGCTGATTAATTGGGCAGAATTGCCATCAGTTTCAATTTAGCCAACACCACAATTGTCAAAGTTTACTCACCCCAAAATTTCAAAGATGATCCCCAACTTGCAAGTAGAAATATTGGATACCATCAACGATTATTTGAAGCTCCCTTCTGGAAAAATAAGTGTTGTGCTGATATAACACTTTTGACTGAACAAATAGCCCAGTGACTGGGCATGAGCGGGTTAGGTATCCTGAACCCATACCCAACCAATTGGGATCACCTCTATGTGGGTAGCCCTGGGGGTCCCCGCTGATTGTCAGGCCAAATGCTGTCATGCCAACCATTGTAAATGCAGTTGAGCCTCAGTTCAGGTGTTTGAGGTTAAATTGACAGCAACTCAGCCTGCCACCAAATTCTTTGATGTCAGTTCTCAGTGAACTTATCTACCCCTTTTCCCAAATAATTTACTGGTTAGGTCAAACTTGAGGGACCTGATCCCATCTTGTCCCCACATCAATTGACCACTATTTAATCAGTTGCATTGTGCTAAAAAATTGTTGGTCAATTTTTCTTCTTAATTTTCTATTAAAAGCCTTTTATCAAATTGCAGTTTTTATATTAAAAAATAAACTGCCCTATCTACCAGCACTCATACACCCCTCAGGGTTAAAGGCTATATTTGTCTGGTATTTTATTATATGCCTGTACAAGATTCTGGCTCACCAGCAGTTATTAGCAAAACTCCTTTTCAGTTTCATATCCGTCATACCAGCATCAGTACCTTTGGAATTCTGGTTTGCCATTCAGATGTTCCAGCACTTAGGCTGGCAGGCTGGTTTAATTTTCTCTTGCTGTTTGCCTAGCATAATCAACCAACCATTATTCCTAACCATTTCCATCTTTCTTATAGATATTGGTGTAGCAGTGGTTCCTCCTTTTCAACTGAACCATGTTGTGAAGAAGATTTTCCCTGTCCATAATAGCCTAGTTCCACTCAAAACTTCAGATTCACACCCCATAGTTGCCACAGCTATTTTGCCCATGTCAGTAGGATCTGACATTCTGACTTGCAACGAGTTTAAACCCCTATGAAACTAGTAGTTTTCCCTGACCCCACTACCATCTCTTTGGTATCACCGGATTCATCCACAACTACCATTAAATAGAACTTTGCTTACTTCTTATTATCCATGAGGATTAGTGTTGGGTCCCATCACATCTCCTTTGAGGCCCTGGTGTATACAGGAGCTGTGGGCAATTTTATGAGTGTTGAACTGGCCCAACAATTAGAACTGGACATGGACGTGGGTCCATCAGTGATGGTGGCTTCTTCTGCCTCCCAGACATTGTATGTATCCATTAGCTGGTACCTTTTTTGGTACACCAGTTTAGCTACTGCAATAAATTTTCTGCTATTACAAACTTGGTGTTTCTGTTGATCTTAGGAGTGGGATGGTGGCGCTGCCAACATGTTAAGATCCACCTGGAGTCTAACATGGTGTCATTCATTAATGATCAACTGGAGGGTGAATTTCCCTGGTCAACACTCTTAAGAAAACTCAAGGTCATATTTCCATCACTTCCCTCATCTCTTCTGCAGGCATACCATCCAATTTTCCAGAAAGTCTATTGTGCTATCAAAGCATTTTCAATTCTGAAAAGGCAGATCGTCTGCCTCCTCACACTAGATTTGACTGTGGATTTTGTATAACGGTAGAGTTGGTGAATATCAACTGCCCATTGTACCCCCATACAGCGGAGGAGGAGGTTGCGCTCAACACTTGGTTAGACAATATGCTGAAAAAGGGTGGTTTTTTAAGGAGACATCGCCAGTTTCATCTCCCATCATCTTTTCTAAAAAAGCCAAAGGTTCCCTTCATCCCTGCACGGATTATGGTCATCTAAACAAAATAACAGTTTTCAATCCCTACCCCCTGTCTTTAGAGCAGATGATAAGGCAAGCAATTGCTAAATCACATGTGTTTTTCAAGCTTGATCTCATCAATGCATTCAACCAGATTTTGTTTATGAAAGGGCAAGAATGGTTAACGGCGATCTGGACAAAGGGAGGCATTTTCCAATTCTTCATAATGCCCTTTGGGCTGAAGAATGTTCCCACTATGTTTCAACATATGATCGACAATGTACTGGTTGACTTCCAGTTTACTTGCATAGTCGCATGTATTGATGAAATTCTGGTTCACTCCCCGACTCCCAAACAACACACTATTGACTTGGAAGCGGTCATGGTCACCTTGCATAAGGCAGGCTTGTTTGGTAAGCCTTCCAATGTGAGTTCTATAAGGAGGAAGTTACCTTTTTTGGGAACCTCATCCTTATAGATAGCTATGCAATTCCTCCCAATAAGTTGGATGCTATCTGAGAATGGCCAAACTCAATAACCCAGAAACAATTGTGGAGTTTCTTAGGAACCATCATTTTTTTTAAAAAAAATTTCCCCAGCACTTTCTCAGCTAGCTGCCCCGCTCCACCCCCTCACAGGCAAGAACCTACTTTTTGATGGACGCCCAAATGCCAACAGGCGTTCAAATTGATCAAAGAAATGCTTCTATTCCCTCTTGTCTTGAAATACGTGGATCCTGCCAAGCCATATATCATTGTGTTCAATGCCTCCTCAGTAGCAGTGAGGGCAGTGTAGCTCAAGAGCACAATGGCTTGGAACATCTGATTGCTTATTTTCCCAAAAACTTACCTCTACGGAGCAGTCTTGGGCCATCTACACCAAGGAGTTGGCAGCAGTTGCATGGGCATTACCTCATTGGAGATATCTATTACAGGGTGCTCAACATGAGTTAACAGTCCGCATGGATCACCAGGCTTTCTTGTACTTTCATAAACCCCAAAAATTGGCACACTGGCAAGCATGAACCTATTGGGACTTGTGTAGTTTCAATTTAATATATGAATTCATGAAAAGTGCGCTTAACGTAATTCCCAATTTTCTCAGCTGCAGCCCCACCCACTGTTTCTCAGATCTGGATGAAGTGGACCTCATTATCGTGATTCCTGCCACTCAAATCCTGTTGGTTGTCCCCCCTGCCATCTCTTCCATCGATCTGGCTCCTGACATTCCGCTAGTTACTCAGGTCTTAGCCAGTCAAATGGCTTGCCCTGAGGGTGTGGAGTTGTTTCAGCAATTGTCCCACCAAAACCATAAACACTCTCTATACTCCTTGGAGGAGGGTCTCATTTATTTTCAGTCACAAATTAGGGTTCCCCCTTCCTTCAGAATCGAGATTATTTTGTGCACATCATGATCCCCCCACGGTCAGTCATCTGGGAAATAAGAAATGCATCAACTTGATCAAGCGGACCTACAATTGGGTGGGGTTAACCAAAGAGGTTCCAGCCTGGATCGCTGCTTGCGTTACTTGTGCTCAGGCTAAGTCAGATCGCTCTGGTAGAAATGGGCTTTTACACCCCTTACAGCAGGCGGAGGGTCCATGGACATTGGTGTCCATGGATTTTATTTTTGAACTCCCCTGCTCTAACTGGTTTACAGCGGTGATGGTGGTGGATTGTTTCACCAAATTTCCTCTTTTTATTCCTTGTACTTCCACAATTTCATCAGAGAAAACTGCCAACCTCTTTGTATGCCATGTGTTCTCAAAGTTTGGTCTCCCACAGGAGATCATCAGTGACCATGGCTTACAGTTCACGGCGCAGTTCTGGAGAAAACTCTTATCTATTCTAAAAATCTCCCCCTGTTGCTCCACGGCATATCATCCCCAGTCTAACGGCCAGACTGAGCGAGTTAACTAAGTCCTAGAACATTATCTGCATTGCTATGCTGCAGCAGCGTAGGACACCTAGGCCAATGACCTTCCCCTCGCTCAATTTGCTTGTAATAATGGGACTCACACTTCTATAGGGTTTTCTCCCTATGAAGTGATGTTGGGTTATAATCCTTCCTTTTTGGTTGGACTCCGCTTGTGGTCCAAGGTCCAAGCTGCCGCGGATCATGATGAACATATTAGGTCTACACAATCCTTAGTGCGGGAACACCTCACCAAAGCTATTGAGGAAGACAAGTGGTTCTCAATTCGTAAGTGACTTCCAGGTCATGACATAACAGTGGGCTCTTATGTTATGCTCAATACACATCATTTGCAAATGCAAGTCCCCTCCTGTAAGTTTGCAAGTAAGTTATCAGGTCCCCATTTTGGTAGAGGAAGTTTTGGGCAACAGTGCATTCCAGTTAAAGCTTCTGGCTCACTGGAAACAGCACCCCATATTCCACATTTCCCAGTTGTTGCCCTTTAAGGGTATGGTTTCCGTGGATCCTGAGCTGATTGTTATTGAAAAAGTGGAGGAGGCTGAAGTGGAAAATACCCTGGCATCCCATAAGCCTCATCAGTCCATTCAATATCTCATGGCTTGGAAAAGGTATCCAGCTTATGAGAACAGTTGGGTTAAGGCTCATGATTGCACCAACTGCATGGAAATGGTCAAAGAAGCTCATGAATCCCACCCCAAAGCTCTTCGCCCCCCCAAAAAAAATTGTGACTGTAATAGTGATCAAGTTACCCAAGGCGCACAAGAATGTGGCCCTCATGCAGTTTCCAAGCGGTGGTGCCCTTCCTTTGAAAAAAAGGGTAATGTGAGTCCTGGGGAACGTCCCCTGTGTGTTGATTGGGCTTTTTTACCATTTCTGAGAAAGAAGTTACCAAAGAGGGCAACTGTAACCCTCATCACCCAGGGTGACCTCGCCCACGTGGTAGATGAGTGCTGGGTAACAGCTCTCCCTCTTCAGATTCCTCCCCGGTGCCCACACTCACCTCAGCAGAACTAGTATATTTAATCAAGAAAATTGTGCTGAGATTGCTAAAATGAAATTGATTAGTCCAAAATTGAGTAAAAACAACCCTGATGTTTGGATTCCACATAGTCAAAAAGAGACAAAGACTGATTTATTGGGCGGAATTGCTGATGGTTTTGATTTTGGCCAACACCACAATTGTCAAAATTTACCCCTCTCAAAATCATCGGGGATGATCCCCAATGTGCAGGTAGTAGCATTGGACACCATCGATGAGGGTTCAAAAGTCCCTTCCAGAAACTTGGGTGTTTCAGCCAATGCAACACTTTTGACAGAATGAATGATCCAGCGACCAGGCATGGGCAGGTTGGGTATCCAAAACCCGTTCCTGACTAATTGGGACTGCCCCTATGTGGGGTGGCCCTGGGGATCCCCACTGCTGTTGGGTCAAACGCTGTTGTGCCAACCATTGGAAATGCAGTTGAGCCTCGGTTTGGGCGTTCAAGGTTGAACTGACAGTGACTCAGCCTACCACCAAATTCTTTGATGTCAGTTCCCAGTGAACTTACCTGCCCCCATTCCTGAATAATTTGCTGATTAGGTTGAAATTGAGGGGCCTGATCCCAGCTTGTCCTCACATCAATTGACTGCTATCTAATCAGTTGCATCGCACTAAGAATTTGTTGATCAATTTTTCTTCCTTACTTTTTCATTAAAAACCTTTTATCAAAATTCAGTTTTTATGTTGAAAAATAAACCTCCCTATCTGCTGACACTGACACGCCCCTCAGGGTTAAAGGCCATATTTGTCTAGTATTTTATTATATGCCTGTACAAGATTCTGGCTCACCAGCAGTTATTGGTGAAACTCCTTTCCAGTTTCATATCCATCATACCAGCAGCAGTGCCTTTGACATTCTGGTTTGCCGTTCAGGTGTTCTGGAACTTAGGCTGTCAGGCTGGTCTAATTTTATCTTGCTGTTTGCCTGACAATAAACAAATCACAAGTAGGAAATGCTAAAAGATTTAGGAGCTTCAGGAAAGCTGACTCCCTAGAGGCCAGAGTATAAATATGAGGGGGCTAGTTTTGGAAGGAGTTGAATGTGGCAATGCACATTCTGATAAAAACCATCAACAGTGAAGTTTTAGTTTATGCTCATGATGGATCTTCAGAGATGAAAGTAACCAATGAGACTAGGTCAGATCTAGATGAATTTAATTAAACAAAGACCTAATTTCTTATCAAGCTTTACATTTATTTTGATGTATACTGTCTTCACACAGCCATACCTATTGTAGTGCAAATATACCTGTGCCTACTTTACTCAGTTGCAATCACAATTGCAATATTCTGGTGCTCACTACAGGGGGCACTTTCAACAACACCATAGAAGAAAATAAAGAACTAATTACTATGAGTCAAAAGCTCAACCTCTTTTCTATCAGCTTCAGATACAAATTTCCCCACAACCTATGGACTTAGGGAAGCTCCCAAGCAACCAATTCCACCTTTGCAGTTTGGACAACATGAGGCTGACAATTCAACTATGGATCTTATCCATATAGGATAGCTACCCTCAAAGTTGTTAGATCAGACAGCCAATATACTCACAAACACGTTGAGGAGGTCATGGAATGGCTCCTCTGCGGATACCATCTCCACGCTGAAGCTATTAACAAAGCCCACTTGTGGATGTTCAGAAGCTATAAAAATCAGGACTGCAGTACACTCCTAATATTTATTTCAGGAAATGACAATGTCCGCTATAATTAAGAAAATTGCTATCCAGGAATAACTAAAGAAAAAATTTCTAATGTATACATTCTTTGATAAATTAAACCATGCAGATCCTCACCTGGAAAAATATTAAGATCAGCTGACTGGTTGAGTTCATGGAAGCTCAACGCTGGTACAATCAGATGCTAGCGGTTCAATTGGACAGCACCTTTGAGAGATTCATGCAGTCATTTAATAAAACCAATTTTAGACAGGAAAAGCCCATCACTGAGTGTATGAAGCTGAATAACTGAATTTCAATCTGGTCAATATCTGTGGCAAGGTGTTAGACAAGCGTGGGGCATCATCCCAAGGTTAGCCAACTAGACCCATCACTGCAGCCAGATAAAAAATTACATGAAGGTAGAGGTGGTATGGCACACAGTTACCGAGGTTGCCAATCAGAAAGCCCATGTTTGGACAGGCTGCACCATCAGGCATTTGGTAGAAGTATGGGTTGGCCGCTTGGCCACCTCTTGGCATAGTGATTGATCACTACAATTAATTCAAACTCTTAAGTGGAGCACTGACGCTAGTTAAGTAAAATCCTTGGCTTCATAGAGAGCCTGAATGACACTACCCAATTTTCCAACCATCTGTATGGAAAATAAATCGTTGAATGACTTAGCCCAAGCATAGGTCCTGGTAATCACACACCTCACTAAGGAAAATGTTGCCCTAAAAGCCTAACTTACAACAGCTGAACTAAAACTATCAGAGGTCACGCAATCCTTGCAGCACAAGTACAAATACTTTTCTGACAAACTAGACCAGTTCCAGGATGATATCAGAGATGAACTCTGCAGATACTGGCAGCACCTCCTGCCAGAAAATCAAACAATATCTCTACAGACGTGCATAAACTAGCATGACAGACTCAGAGTCTGAAAGCAATGGAGCGTTCTGTGGATAAAATATTCTGATGGACCTGACTTTGATACCTACCCTTGTAAGACCAAATCAAAATGCTATTTTGGAAACTCCTACCCACCCCGCTCAGACTGCACCAGAAAACAGCAATAAAACACCAGATCGCCCTACACTCACTAGTGGTCCATCCATCTTGACTTTCCTAAAATTTCAGCTTAAGAACCAGCAGTGCTGACTTATTACTCGTGCCACAAAGCCTCAATTAAGCATCAGAGGACGCCAGCGGTTTCAGGGTTAACATCATCAACTTGCCAAAATTTGACAAGTGAGGGACATACATACCTTCTTGCCATTATTTGAAATTAGTATGGATGGAACTAGTGACAAGGCTAAACTGGTGACCCTAATGAACTCTTTAAATCTGGAGATTCAAGAGCTTGTAATTTACAAGATAATTGAGACCAGACTTTCTTACCAGAATGTGAAGAACATCATCATAAAGGAATTCAGTGGAGCAGAGATGATGATAACCAGAAAGATCACCTTCATCAATATTTTGCTTCAAAAGAATGACAAATCTTACAGTTTGCTGAATGATTTTATCTTAGAGCTCACGTGCTGTATAGCACAAAAGTCTTGAACAATTACAACGCATATATTGTATTACAAGATGCTTTTAAATCTTATAAGAAACTGTAATGGGTCATGCTATGCATGTTAAATGATGACTATATATATTGCAGATGGTGAATATCTCCGCCGCTGTTCTGAAACCTTTGTGTTAGGAGCGTGCCTGTAACGCTCCAGTTTCAGTAGAGGTGGTAGGTGAGGGCCCACCCCACTACTGAGGAACACTGCCAATTAAAGGATAGAATAAAGCACCACCTATAAGGATGATGCACAGAGATCCACAAGCAAGGAGGGCACACATTAGCTTATATCGAACCTGAGGGAGTTCAGCAAACAAAGCTAAACAAGTGCACATAAAATACTACAATGAATGGGGTTTTTAACAAACCAGACGACCAATTAGGAAAGTTGGTCTCAAGAAATTAGAATTAAAACTGGGCAAGGAGTCATTGATCTGTGGAGCTGGCGCTAAGCCCAATCAAACAATAAATTCACAGTACCTTCTAGCAGGGTAATGTAACTTAAAATAGTCTGAACCTGACTGATTGATTGTTTTTGGATTCTACCTGAATTTTTAATAGTGTAAATGGAATGGGTTTGCAAATCGTTTTCACATTTTCCAAACTGTACCATCTCCATTCATAATGTAGCTGGTGCG
The DNA here is from genome assembly GCA_022478985.1 of Massospora cicadina. NCBI lineage: Eukaryota > Fungi > Entomophthoromycota > Entomophthoromycetes > Entomophthorales > Entomophthoraceae > Massospora > Massospora cicadina. The sequence continues at coordinate 17,666 of JAKSZP010005931.1, read as the reverse complement.
TTTTAGCGCCCTGGCTGTAATGCTTGGCAGAGAATCACGCACATCCTCAGGACCAACCTGGGCATATCTTTCCTTTACCCAGCGTTGGTTCAGGGTGTTTAAGTCAGAAAGACCTTGCAACTTGACCTTTTTGGCCTCCTGACGTCTAGCCTTGTCATTACAATTAGTTCTCCCGATTATGTTATTAATCCATGATGTTTTAGTGCACTTAACAAAGGTACTTTTATAGCTGATAAAACCAAATCAAGCACCTCCAGAAGGACGCTAAATAGGACTGCATGACTGCTATCTGACCCAGAAGAAATGAATCTGACACATCATATGTCATCAATGCGGTGTGAAGGGACACTATTCCAGTCAGTGAAACGCTAAAGGGCCCAAACCCACGATGAATCATATGGAAGTGGTGGAAATCAAAATAGCAGGGACAAGAGTTGGCAAAGAAGAAACATGATACTCTACTTCTTCCAGATTCCAACATATCCCTAGTTTAATTCATGATGCCACAACACCCTTGACACCTCAATCCATCATAAATGATGACATACAAGCAGTCACCACCTGATCATTCCTGGAGGACGCTATAGACCAGGCAGCTGAATTAGTATCAAAGCCTTATGTACAGCATCTGGAGCAGTACAACTTACCATTACTTCTGGCAATATGCTAAAGTTAAAAGAAAAAACGTGGTTATAACCCTTGGAGAATTGAAGACTAGCCCCTTACTCTGTGGTGATTTACAGTCCTATCTGAGCTAGGCTGACAAGCTTGACGTAAACTTAGTAAATAACACTGTTTCTTACTATTCTGAGTGTACGTACGTTGACATTAGCATGGGCAAAGTCTGGGTCAGGACTATAATAGATAGTGGGGCCCATATATATGTTGTATTAAAAAATTAGTCAAGAAACTAGGTTTATCACTGGATATTGAACATCGCAAAGAGTACAGAACAGTGTGTCCAAACTCAACTATCTCACTAGGGACCTACAGTGCGCTGCTTCAAAGGTTTGTTCCATCGTTGTATCATCCCCCACGATTGTCCTATCAAACACCTATTATAATAGTCTTATTGGAACCTTCTCCATGGGGGTGTATGGCGTCAAAACTAATTTTAAGAAAATTTTGTGATAATCAGTCTGAATTTTCCAATGTATTACAAGAGTGGAGATCAGCAGATGGAGAGATGAGCTCCAATGTTGGTAAATCTAGCCTTTAAAGATGTAGTTATACCCATCAGCTATAAAAAAAGCGCATCCATAATCAATATTTACTGCACCAAAAATTTTAAATCAGAAGGCATTCCACTGAGGGCTGACCACCTACTGACCATTCTTCCTAGCCACCAGGTCATAGTGAACATGGAAAAATCTGAACATACTGTCAAGTCTATACAGCAAAGCGTTCATGCCCTTTAACTACTCACACTGAGAACTGACCTTAGCACCAGGTCTCATTCTCCCAAATAATGGAGAAATTAGCATATTACTAGCTAAATTCTACCCATACCCAATCCAGTTGAAATGTCATCAAATTAATGCCTTCCTTCACATCCTAATGATGGAAGAAGTGCAAGTTGTACACAAGTTTGGAACACAAGAGGAGTTCAGGTTGGAGGAAAAAAGGTGTGAGACCATCCATCTAGTCATGCCTCATAAATCTCTAGTTGATCTGATGGAAGACAAGAAAGATCAGGCGATGGCCCTATTCAAAAGTACAAACAAATTATTTGTGAAGGATGATTTTGATTGGGGTGTGCTGAGGACATGTTGCATCAAATCAACACCAGAAACCATCTGCTAATCTGTCTTCGCCCTATCCACCAGTACAAGATGGCGGATGAAGTCGTCAATGATGAAATCAACCAGCTGGTCTAGAAGAGAATGCTGGTACCATCAAAAAGCTCATGAGCGTTGCTGGTCCTAATTATAAAAAGGAAGGATGGATCTAGCTGAGTGGTGATTGACTACCATCAACTCAAAAATATATCAGAGAAGGAACCTTACCCCCTTTCAAGAATTGATGATGAACTCAACCAACTCAACAGAGTGAAATGCTTCTCCACCCTGGATCTGATTTCTGGCTACTGGCAGATAGAGATGCCTACAGAAGAACAAGAAAAATGCGAAATCATAACAACCCAAGGGCTGTTCCAACCAATTCAAATGCTATAGGGATTACGTAATGACCCCACCATGTTTTAACAGGCCGTTGACAGAATACTGAGAGATTTTAGGATTTATTGCACTTGGTTTACTTGAACAACATAATTGTTTTCTCATGGATGTTCAACAAACACTTTCAGCACCTTTAAGAAGTTTTCCACTAATCGCTGCTGCCAATCTGAAAGTAAAGAAATATACCTTATATGAGAAAAAAACAAGTACCTGGGATTTGTTATTGTCAAAGAAGGTCTACATCCCCAACTGGCCAAAATAGAGGTCATCAAGAATATGAGGACGCTGGCCAGAAAGCGGGATATACAGGTTTTACTAGGGATGGTTGGATATTAGCAGTCGTTCATAGTAAACTTTAGTAAAATAGGGGGTCACTATTCCACCTGTTAAAGAACAGAACCCAAGTTTGAATGGATGTTAAGATGTCAGCTAGCTTTCAAATTACTTCAAAACTATCTCACTTCAGCGCTGGTACTCATGTACCCAAATTTTAATAAACTGTTTAACATCCAGATGGACTCCTACCCCCACGCTGTAGGAGCCACGTTGTCCCAACTCAATGATGAAGAAGTAAAACACCCCATAGCATAGTGCAGCCAGACAAAAGATGTACATGAGTGGAATTACACTGTTACCAAAAATGAATGTTTAATGTTAATTTATGCATGCAAGCAGTTTAGGGTCCACGTTCACAGAGTGTATTTAAAGGTGATAATTGATCGCTCCTAGCTTAGATGGCTTACAGAGCCTCAAGGAGCTGAAGGGGCACCTAGTGTAAGTCTCAGGGAACGTCCTTTGGCTCTCAATCAGGCCATCTTCCCATTCCCAAATAAAAAGAAACTGAAGAGGATGGCGGTACCCCTCATCACTCAGGGAGACCTCGCTCACGTAGTAGATGAGCAATGGGTAACAGCTCGTCCACTTCAGATCCCACCCCCAATACCCACACTTACCTTGACAGAACTGTTGCGGAGAATTAGCAAAATCTGTGCTGAGTTTATCAATTTGAAATTGGTCGGATCTAATTTGGTCAGCAATCTGGCTGATGCGCAAAATTCAAATAGCCATAAAAGCACAAAGGATGAGATATCAGCCGGATCACCTGATGGTTCCAAATCAATCTCCAGACCAGTTGAACAAATATTGGGTGCTATCGACATAAGTTTAAAGCCCTCAGATAGTAATTCATGAGCTGCGCCTGATGTGCTGCTTTTGACCAAATGAACAGTTAAATGACTGAGCGCGGGCGGGTTAGCCATCCCAAACCCATTCCAAACCAAATGGACCCACTCCTATAAGGGATGGCCTTGGGGGATTCCCATCGCCCTTCAGGCCAAATGCCATCATGCTAATCTTCAGAAACATAGTCAAGCCCTGGTTTGGATGTTTGAGGTCAAACTGACAGAGACTTGGCCTGCCACCAAATTTTGCAATGTCAGTTCCCAAAAAAATAAACCCCCCATTCCCAAACAATTCACTGGTTAGGCCAAATTTGTGGGCCCCAACCCCATCCTGTCACTACCCAGTTGACCACTATTTAATCAGTTGCATGGCACTGAGAAAATTGTTGGTCGATTTTCTTACTTTCCTTTCCCAATAAAATTTTGCCAAAAGAAATTTTAATAATTTTTATTTTCCGTTTTGACCACATCCCAGATGGCTTTTCCCTGGTAGTCCATCGCCCCGCACTCCGGATGGGCTTTATCAATTCTTTTGGTCACTATGGCTCCCTCTATTGTGATTGGGCCCAGCGAGTCTGATACTTTTGGTTCTACAACCCTGCTCTTGTTAATTTTTGACACCAATATATGGGGATCTTATGGCCCTACATACAACAATGGAAAGAGAGAATCCATCTCCACATTGCCCTAATGAGTTGGCCGCTCAAGCTGAGAATCTCATCAAGACTATCCCAGCAATCCCACCTCATGCAGTGAGAATCACTGAGTTGGGAATGGGTTCAGTGTGGTTTGCCGTTTGGATACTCCTTACCCTGTTGTTATGCCACCACTTCGTAGTATCCCATTTCCTGGCTCCATATCAAGTCATACGGTCAGCAATGCCTCTGGCATTCTGGCTTGCTTTTGGGTGCTCATGCATCCCGACTGGCAGGTCAGTCTAAATTTCTTCTGCCATTTCCATGACATCTAGCTCGCTAGGTGCTGAAGTTACAGGTGCTTGACTTCAAGATCAGCACCAGCACAGGGTGAGACATCAGAACACTGATGGACTGTCTTGGCTTCATACTGTTGCATTGATCACCAACATGGTAGATGGCCTTTATGACAAATTGCTGAGCAGGGAATACAATAATGAACCAGAAGAAGTCCAACGTGCTTTGTACTAACTGATGAAGAACACCACCATATGTTATGGAAAACTCTAGAAACTAAAAGAAGATCGTAAGTACATCATACCACAACCAACAGAGTATATGGATCTGATCATTGGAGCCCACAAAGCCATGGGCCATAGAGGATTTAAGAAGACATTTGAACACTGAAGCAGCACTATAACTGGAAATTAATACACATTGATTTCCACAAAGCCCTCACTGCTGCAGGGAGTGCCAAGTGGAATCACTATATCAAAAAATTATTTTGTATCAACTGGTCAAGCCAAATTTTGCCTCCACACAATGTCAATCAACATCATGGGACTACTAACTTCCAGCAGAGGCAAACTAAGTATATTGTGGTGGCCATCTACCACTTTTCAAAATGGGTCAACGCCAAACTGATTAGAGGCCTGGGAGCCGCAACAACAGACAAGTCTATTTTGGATAACATCATTTATAAAGATGGGTGCCCCAATTCCTTCTGACAAACAACAGAAAAAACTTCATTTACCAGTTAGTTGCCAAGCTTAACAATTTGATAGGGGTCCATGGGGTCCTATCAAATGCCCTATCTCCACAAAACATATGGTATAGTGGAACAGGTTAATGTAATTTTAGTTGCCATCCTACAGAAATTGGAGTTAGGCAAACCATACAGTTGGAACCTCCTCTTGCCTTCTGCCATCTTTGCATACAAGATCACGTTCCACTCATCCATGGGAATGTCACCGTTTAACTCCTGTATGGGTGACAACCCAACCTTCTACTGTCCTGTACTCCTGCATTCATGGAGAAGGAATTAATTACAGTTAATACTTGGAAAATTCTGCTCAAATGTAGATCCAGATTAAAATGAGGCGTAAACTAATGCGCTGGGCTGGAAAAGAGATGTAGAGAGCGCAACAATCAGAATCTTTATCTTTTGCCTTGTCTTAGAGTAGGGGAGCGAGTGCTCTACTACGGTAATCATAGATTTGTAGGACGAGTAAGTAATAACACATCTGGAAGGGGCCATTTGAGATCAGAGAAGCATTTGACTGCCATGTATAAACTCAAAGACTCCAAAAAGGGCATATCATCAACAGAGTGCACTCCAAGTTCTTAAAGCGTTTCCACCAGGGTGCTGAGATGCTAATACCCTCCAAATCAATAATTCTACTACTGGCAGCAGGCAATTCTTCAATCCTCTATGTTTGGTCAAGTGGGGAAAATGTTGATATTTGGGTTTAGCAAACCAAGTGTATTACACAAGCAAAAGTACCCCTAATGCCCTATAGACATTGTCACTGCCCTTGTCCCGCTATCTGTATCCTTTGGCAGATCAATTTCCATTGATTAACATCATATAATTTTCTAGCATACTCTGACTCAACTTTAAGTAATTATTATGTAATTCTATAAACTTGACTTTTAGCAGATCAATCCTTATTCTCTTTGTCAGACATTTGCCCTTGCAGCTGAAAATAAGAATGTTTTAGGCCAAATTCAGCCAAAAAGGGGAAATGTCAGCCATTTGCAATTATCTGATGCTACTAAGAGCGATTTTAATAAAGATGATATTGATAATGTCAAGGACATAGGCCAAAAGATCCCAGAAAATTTATGGTGGAACTCCATTAATTGGGGTAACCCCATTTCGAAACCTGAATGGGCAATAAATGTCAAAATGAGCAGTCAGATTACTCTGACCACCCAACAGACCATGGTGACCAAGAGAAGGCACGTCCCCAAACACAATCAGGTCTTTTAAAGCACCTATGCGAGGACCCCTCCTTTTATAGGCGTTGTGGGATCCGCCAATGGATGCCACAAATATTTTATTTTTAAAGTGAGAATTTTTACTTTATAATAAAAGTAATAAATAACGCTTGTTAAAGTTTTTTATATTTTTTATTGTAAGGCAGGGCAAAACCAAGAAAGGTCCTTTTCTTGATACTAGTATTTCCTATTTAAACTAGTATGATTTTTGAGACCACAGGTATTTGAGGCAAAATCATGTAAAGTAGAGTTATCCAAATTAGAGAATATAGGTTTTCAGCCTATCAGGTTAAAGATAAAATTTTTTTGAGGCAAAACTGACCCATTTGGTAACAATTTGATGTATTATATCCAATCACCAGGGAGTAAAATCTTCTCACATCTCGGTGGTCAGACTCATGTGGTAATGATTGGTTAATGTTTATCCTATCATCGTCAAGTAAAATTCTTTGCACCTCAGCAGTGGTCAGACTCATATGGTATTGATTTGTTAATTTGCACCCAATCATTGACGGGTAAAATCTTCTCACCTCATGGAGGTTCAGATCTGTGCAATATTGAACTCTTTGAATTTGGCTGAGAAGTCGGAGTAATCCTATTATTAGTTATTTAACTGAGGTAAGCTGACCAGGGGACAGACACTACCAAATATATGTGAAACTAAGAGAATAACTAAGAAATATAAAAAAATTGGGCACCCCAGGGTACTCAAGTTACCCCTGTTGCCAGCGGGACTGCCAGATATGGGGGGTTGGTGCACTACTCTGAGGGGGTTTCCCCTGCTATGGAGCAGGTGTGAAGGAAAGGGTCTGTGTGGAGGAACTAGAGTGGGAACCATGATTCTATGAGCGCTTTTTGTCTTGGTCTCATATATCCATAGAGCCAGGCTTGGAAGTGCTCTAGTAAGTGGACATGGAATCTGTTAATAATCTCATGAATGGTTGGGACCGTGCCCTTGAACGCATCTAATGCAATTGTGTGTATTGTCCACATTGCAATGGGTATTATTAGGGAGCGGAGGGTAGCTGGGATTGGTGACTCGATCTGGAGCGCGAAGATACTCTTTGATATCAAGAATTCCTGTTTGTTTTGAATCTTGAGCAGGCGTGCGACTTCCTGCCATATAGCTTTGGTTGGGGGGCATGTTTCTAGGCGGTGATGTAGGGATCCCTCCCTCCACATACTGTACATGTTTTGTGGAGGGAGTTGGAGCGGTCCGCCATCCTATAGGTCCTTCTCAAACAGCGCTAGGCGTTTGCTCTTATCCTTGGTTGTAGGAGTGGGTGGTGTGTCATTTTCCACATTGCATTCTGTGTGGTTAAATCATAGGGAATGTCCAGCATATCTAGGTATTCTATCTAGCTATGCTTGGGGTTGTTGCGAGCATATCCCTCTGGGGGTGGTTTTCTGGGTTTCTTAATTTGAATTGGGGGCTGGGTCGTCCCCTTCCCTGTATAGTACCCATGTTCTCTATGGTCCATCCCATATGGCGGATAGTTTGGAGGATATGTTTGAAATGAGGGGAGGTTCCATGCGGACCCGTTGCAGTAGGGTGCTTGGCAAGGTATGAAAGTAGTCTGGGTGGACTATGTGGGTTGGTTAATTTGAGCGCCTGTGCAAAGTTAGTCCTTGCTGCTCTGGACTAATGTTGTTGCGGGAGGTCGGGAGCAAGGATTTCCTTTATCCAGGTACCTAGGATGTGATTGGCATGGCTCTCAAAATCTATTAGTACCATGCCTCCGCTTGAGCGTGGGCCAAATAGTGTTTCCATCCGTATAGGAGGGTGAGAGCCAGGCCACAGCCAGCCCTGGATAAGCGCGCGAATTGAGGTTGTAAAGGTAGGTGAGAAGGCTATCGCATGGGCCTGGTACCACAGTATTGGGAGGATGAGCGAGTTAGCAACTGTAACTCGTCCTGTTAGTCCTGGGGTTCTTCCCTTGAGTGAGGCGACGCGTTTGGATACCCGTTGTAACAGGTTACTTTCCATTGTCTCATTAGCATATCCCCCTGATTCTAGCCAGATTCCAAGGTGTCAGACAGGAGTGGTGGTGGGAGGTGTTGCAAAGGGTAAAATAATTAAGTTTTTTCTTCGAGTGTTGGTGTGAGGTTCTGATGTTGTGGCCCAATTGTTTGTGTATTTGCCTAAGAGGATGATTTCTGTCTTCCTTTTGTTGAGCAATGCATTGCTCACCTTGGAGTATTCCTCTAGAGTGTGTTCCAGCTGTCGGGCGTCTTCATTGTTTGCTATACCTGCTACGCAGTCATTTGCAAAGGCCAGTATCTTAACTGTTGGTTGTCCTTGTGCGGTTATCCCCATGAGACGTGAGTCAGTTACTCGGAGGAGCGGGTTGAAGCTGAAATTGTATAGCAGTGGGCTGAGGGGATCCCCTTGTTTGAGCCCTCTGTGTGGTTTGATATTGTTTGTTAGGAATCCAGGGCCGCATACAGCCATAGTTGCAGATTCTGTTAGGAGCATCGCCCATTTTATGAATCTTGGTGGGAGTTTGAGGGCATGTAGACATTCTTTTAGGTATGGCCAGCTAACACGGTCATACGCCTTTTCCTGATCCAAGAAGACCAGGGCACCAGTTGCTTTGGATTGGCAAATGTTTGCAACAGGGTGTATGTTGTTCCAGATTGGACGCCCTGGTATAAACCCAAACTGGTTGGGTGATAGGACGTCAGATGCAATTGCGCCTAATCTAGCTGCTAGAATTTTTGTTAATATCTTTATGTCAGTGTTGGAGAGTGCAATTGGGCGCCAGGTGGCCAGGTCCAACTTGTCACCCTTTTTATACAAGGTTATAACGTAGGATTCATGGCCTCCTGGTAATAGGCGTGTTTCCAACAAACTTTGGTTCATTGACACCAATAGGAGGGGGGCAATTTGTTGAAGATATTTTTTTCAAGATTCGTAGGGTATCCCAACAGGCCCTGGGTATTTCCTACGTGGCGCACCGCGAATTGTTTCCCAAAGCTCCTCCCGTGTGATAAGGGATAGTATATTGTAATTTGGTAGTGTACTTTGTATCTTGGCAGTTTGAATAAATTCTTTAATTTTTTGTGGATCTGTTGGCATATCGCGATATAATTTGGTGTAATAGCGGTGTACTTCCGCCTTGACCTCCTCAGGGTCAGTTGCCACGGTGCCGTTGGTCTTGCAGAACTGTGTGCATGTGGGCTGGTTTCCGCGGGAGTGGAATTGGCGGAAAAAGTATGTTGAACAGGTTTCGCCTTCCTTTATGAACTTACCTTTGTTCAATACTTTGATTCTGTGTTGGTGTTCAAAGATGAGATTGTTAAGTCAGGCTGAAATTTATGCCCATTTGCGTCCCCATTTAGGGCTATAGCCAGATCTCGGAGTATTTATTTCCAGGCTTCTAGTTCTGCCAAGGTACGCTTGATTGTGGCTGTGTCCACGGTGTACTTGCATGATGCAATATGTCAGGTTTTGTTGATTAAATCTTTTTGAAATTTTCCCATGTTCTGATGGGATCTGAAGTGAATGGGGCTATGAATTCTGGGTTTGTAGCCTTGTTTTCTACCCAGTCAGATATCTCAGGCAATCTTATATTTTCTGGGTGAAGCTTTCTCCAAGGCGACACCTGTGTGTGGGATTGGGTTGGCGATAACTGCACCATAACTAATCAGTGATCAGAAAAATTGATCTTTTTTGTTGTAAATTTGGAGATTCTTGGGTGGTAGGATTGTGGGATGAGGATGTGGTCAATATGACTCATCGATATGAGCAGTCCCTCACATATGTTGGGTCTTGTCATATGGGGAAGGATTGGTGAATTGGGAAAAGGGCATCCTGTAAGCCAAGAGATGCCTTAATTGTGCGATATTCAATGTGTCCAGGTGGGTATCCCCTGGGATTAGTCTTTAATCTGTATTGGGGCTATCCCAGCAGTTGAAATCACCTAACATGATGATATCTGGTGGGAGGTTGAGGGTAGAAATTTTTCAAATGTTTTTTCTCTCAGTTGCAGTGCACGGTGCATAGACACATGCTATCAAAATTATTTCCTCTTGGCATGTGATTGTTGCTACCAGGACTCAACCGTGCAAGTGTGATGAAGAATTTGTAATTTTAAATTTTTTGTTGTTTTAGACTATCACCCCACAGTGAGACATCCATACTGATTGTGATGGTGCGACCCTGGTTGACCAGGATTCTTCTTCCCCTTGTAGGCAGTAGGTTTCTTGGATGACCAAGATGTCTACAAGAGGTTTTCACAGGAATGCCAGCTTTTGGCTTGGGACGTATGAGCCCTGGCTCCCGCGATATTTAACGTCCCTATTGACACTGAGGTGCCCGCGGCGCCTCAGGAGCGGTTGGGAGGACCCTCTGGTCCTATCCCACCGCAGCTCATTTTTGCCATGCTCCACGTCTGTACTCCAACTCTTTCACTGCCATTGTTGGTTCCCTTGATATGACCAATGATTCAAGGGAGTTGCAGTTTTTTGCATTTGCGTCAACTTTTCCTGCACAGGTCTCATGTTGATTTGATGCGGGTTGTTGATTGGATTTTATATTTTTGAGGTTCAACTTTGTTGCATTGTGCACTGCATTTTCACCCAAATTGCAGTTGCATTGTTCCTCATTATGTGCATGACTGATGACGCTTTGTGGCTCAGTCTGGTTACTGTGAAAATTTTTGACCTGGGCATATTGTTCTGATTGGTTGGTTTGGTGAATATCTGAAATATCCTCCTAATTTTGTCCGTGGTTAATGGCGGATTCCACGTGTGACGCCGCTTCAGCCGCTGCTCCCTTGCGGGCTTTTTGTGCTGCTTTACGCTGTTTACTTATAACTGGGTCCACGATGGAGTATAGTTCATCTTCACCCCTCAGCGGAATGGGTGGTGGCCATCAGTCATTTTGGCGAAGTTTTCATTATCTTTGTCCATAGCTTCTTCACAAAAATCATTTTTCATTAAGCCCTCTTTTACAGGGCATGCATGTTCCTTGTGGCCCAGTGAGCCACAGTGGTTGCAAATGGGTGGTGCGCATTCTGGTGTAACTTGGAATGCAGCCAACTGGCCCCCATCTGTGAGGTGAAATTCTGCTGCGCGGGGAATTCTGGATAAATCCTCTTCCACTTCTAGGAAGGGGTTGATTACAGCAATAGCTTTGCCCATGCACAGGTTGGGTATTAATTCAGAAATTGCTGTAATTCGAGTTGTTGGATTTCTCTGTAGGCCACAAGACCTTTGCAGAGCTCCTCCTCAATTACCTTACGAGGAAGGTTGGTGGGGAGTGAGTCAAAGGAGATGAACAAAGTTTTCGCTTTGTTCCATCTGGTGCGCGCGGTGTGCACAATTTTTCCCTCTCAGGGAGGGCAATTTCCACACAGATTTTTGCTGCGGCATCAGCTTCATCAGCTGTTTCAAAACCAATATCAATCCAGCCGCGGCCCATGTTGTTGGTGGCTACATACACGGCGTGAGGGAAAAGTGAGGGCTGTGCTTCACATGTTTTCTCCCACAGGGTCGGTGACTCATCCCCAAGGAAGAGTCTGATCCCGTGTTCCACCTTTGACAAAGGTTGGTTGAATTGAATGTACATGTATTGCGCATACTTTACAGTAAATACCATAAACCCAGATGGTGTCTGAGTTTGTGATTTTTTTATGGCTTGGGTTCCTGGTCCCCCTCCAGGGCATTTCTTTCCCTTAGTTGCACCGTTAAGCATACCGCTTGCCACAATGCTCACCCATGTTGTATTATTTTTGTTATTAAAGTCGCCCATCTTTCCTGTGTGTAATTATCCAAATAAGCTGTTAAAAACGAATCATAGTAACTAAAGTGATTGTTACAAGAAAGAAAAGCAGTAATCCTATTATTAGTATTTACCTTATTTTTCTGATAGTCAAGATTCCACCGAGAATCCACCAAGGTCTTTTTGCCATTAGTACTCATATCGTTAATAACTACAATATTATTTGAAGATTGGGCAGGTGATGGGCCAATCATGGTAGCAGATTCAGGAGCACTCATACCTCCAACATTCTTTATCATAAGTCAAGAAGGTGAATGTCCAACATTGCCCCCCTCAAGAATGTTAGGAGGGGTGTAGGGTTGTAGGAAGTGGTCATGTACCCAGTTTGTGATAATTCCGGTGGCCAGAGACTTTATAGAATACTCATTTCATCTCTTAAACATGATGGTAAATGGCCCCTCCCAGATTAATCCAAGTTTGCCACTTCGAGGAGTTATGCAATTGTGATAATATAAAACCTTATCTGACACTTGGAAAGAGGGTAGGGGAGCTTGGAGCTCATTGCAGCTTGGCCTTCTTTAGTAACCGTTTTAGCTAGATTGGTCATAGCCTCCAATTGAAGCTGAATGATGCGGTTAGCTAACCTTCGCATGGCTTTCTTGGGTTCCTCTCCTCTAGAGAAGACATCCTTAGCTGATAGAGCAGATATGCCCGGTTCCCTGCCATACAAAACTTGGAAAGGGGACATTTTCAGAATTCGATGATAGCTAATTCTGTAAGCCATAAGCGCGCTTGGGAGATTTGATCCCAATGAAGGGGATCAGATGTAGCCATTTTCCATAAAATAGAAACCAGAGTACCATTTGCTCGCTCCACTGTACCATTGGTTGATGGGTTATATGGAGCTGAGAACAGTTGCTGGGCTCCCATGGAAGTAGCCGAGATTTTTACTACTCTGGAGGTAAAATTTTCCTGTTGTCGCAGAGTAATACTTGAGGGCACCCATGTTGATTGAAAATATATTGGTGGAGAAAAGGTGGCAGTGGCCTTAGCAGTTTGAGCCGGCAGCACCACAGCTTCAACCCACTTCGTGAAGTGGTCAATGCCTACCAAAATATATCTGTTTCCACCTGTGGTATGAGGAAGCAGCCCTACTACGTCCAAGCTTATTGTATGGAATGGCTGTTGCGGGGTAGTTGGCTGATATTGATATCTAATATTGAATTGAGACTGCTTCTTACACATAAGGTAAGCATCCAAGACTTCGACGATGGCTTCCATGATTCCCTCCCAGTAGTACCGATCCTTTGTCCACTCATAGGTTTTCTTTGCTCCTCCATGACCTAAAGTTGAATGAGCTTCCAGGATGACAGGTACACGTTCTGAGGGTCATAGGTAGGGCAAATACTTCGCCCCCACTTGCTTTTACAACTTCCCGCTATCCACTTTAGTGTTACAGGAGCGCTGGGCCAACATCCTCTGTACAGGCTCATCCTCATCTTCCCAGTCGTTTGGGGTCATTAGAAGATCATACAGCCGCTCCGCTTCACTGTTATCTAGGTCGAGGATGGGAAGCCGAGTTAACCCATCAACATTCATGTGGCGGGTTCCAGCGCGGTGTTTGATCTCCATATCATAATGCTGGAGCTTTAGAGCCTAGCAAGCTAAGCGCCCCGCAGGGTCCTTCATATTTTTCAACCATTTTAAAGATGTGTGGTCCATGATCACAGTGAAAGAGGTCCCATACAAGAAAGGGCGGTAATGCTTCACTGCGAGTAGAATGGCGAGACACTCCTTCTCAGTAACACTATAGTTGCGTTCTGCCTTCGATAGCATTTTACTAAAATATGAGACAGGATGATCTACCCCTTTTTCATCTAATTGGGCTAGGATGGCCCCAACGGCGTAATCTGAAGCATCTGTAAACAAGATAAATGGTTTTCCATAATTGAGATGCCTTAGGATAGGCCATTTTTGCAGCAGCAACTTCATTGTTTCAAAAGCAGCCTTCTGTTCAGTGCCCCATTGAAAGGGATATTCTTTTTTAGTAAGTGAACAAGGGGCTCGCTGAGTTGGGCAAACTTAGGGATGAACTGATGGTAGTACCCCATCATTCTTAAAAATACCTGTATATCCCATAGGTTTTTGGGGGAGGCATACTGGCAATCGCTTCAACCTTATCTTGTATGGGTAGGATTCCCTCTTGAGAAATAGTATGTCTGAGGAAATTTAATTCCTTTTGGAAGAACGAACACTTTGAAGGCTTTAATTTGATAGTTGAGTGTCGTAAGCATTGGAATACCTCCTTCAAATGATCAAGGTGTTCATTAAAGGTCTTCAAGAATATGGTAATGTCGTCAAGGTAGACAATAACGCAGGTTAACTTGAGAGCTTACAAAATGTGATCCATTGCATGCTGGAAAGAAGCAGGTGCGTTGCACAACCCTTGAGGTAATCGCGTGGGTTGAAAAAGACCTTCACTGCATATCAACGCGCATTTCTCTTGGTCTTGAGGTGATAGATCCATTTGCCAATAATCACTGGCCAAGTCCATGGCAGAGAAAAAGTTTGAGCCTAAAAGCTGGGCCAGGGCATCATCAATGCATGGGATAGGATAGCTATCCTTTTTTGTAAGATTGTTTAACCTTAATCCATGACTACCAGGTGACCTCCGTTTTTTTCTTAATTAGAAGAAGGAGAGAGGACCAAGGGCTTTGTGAAGGAACTAATAACCCCGCATCTAATAACTGCGTGAGTTCCATCCTCATTTGTTGCTCCTCCACCTTTGACTTGTGATAAGGTTTTGACCTAATGGGATGAGCATCACCCACATTGTTGGAGTGACACCAGCCCTTCATGTGGCCATTATCATTGTCTGACTTCAAGAATATATCACTATACTCATCCAAAAGAGTATGCACTTTCTCCAACTCATCTGAGGTCAGCTCATCCGAGATATGGACGTTTGGTAAGGTACATACCAGGTTATCTGCAGGCAGGCCTAAATCTGCCATCGAACCAATGGAGTTGACTTGTTCAACTTCCTCCACAGGGAGTAAAAACCCTTAGCCCACCTCCTGGTGCTTTCTTACAATTATGTCCTTTTTGGTGAGGTTTCCCAACAGTAGATTAATAGGCCTCTGGTAGGCTGGGTCTAAAATGCCAGGCAATACCTAAGGCTCAAAAGGGCTAACTCCATCGATGCTTAAGAGGTGTAATAAGCAGTGGCATGGAAATTGGAGTGTGATTTTCGTGTCAACCACTCGTTGTTCACCCAGCTTAATCACCACCTCATCTGCTGCATAAAATGGAATACCTTCGATAGCATCCACTGAATCAGGCAATTTCTTAGTGTTGCGCCCAGAAGTAACATAATGTAAAGACAATGCGTAAGAGGGGTATTCAACCAAGCAGGTGTAGTCATTCTTGATGGGTTCTTTGTTAGATAAGACTAATGGAACTTCATAGTTCATTAAAGATAGGAACCCTTGCTTCATGTTGATGATGCCTTCATATTTGATCATAAACTGAGTACCTATGAGCATATCATAGGAATTATTTAAGGCCACAGCGGGGGCTGATAGGATAAGCTTCCCAATGTGTATGGGAAGAGAGGAGTAAGCGCCAAGAGCGCGGGTGTTGTTTAGACCGCAGTTCCAAATTCCTTGATACAATCCAAGTCAGGCATCAATTTAATCTTTTTTATCAGCCGAGATGAAATTACATTCACTGGAGATCCTGTATCCAGGATAGCCATCACCTGGACTTTGTGAACAACTACTTCAACCTTGGTAAGTGTGCTTCCAAAGTTGGCTGACAGCGCTAAGACCTCCTCGAGATGAAAAGTGGAGATTAATTTGCATGCGGTCTCAGGGTGAGTCTCCAAAATAGACTGCATGGTATGCCTTCACTGTAAAGGGTGAATTAGACTCAATAGAAGCTGATCTGCATCGCTGGCTGTCTCAATAGTTTCCATACAACTTATAACTTGGCGGAAGTAAGTATCCTCAGATATGGTGGTTTCATCTACTCCTTTGGCATTCAGGTGATCAGGGACCTCCACTTCCATGGGAGCTCCCAATAAGTAGTACCCAGCATCATCGTAACCCCCTTCAGAGTCGACTTCAGAGGTATTCTCAACCATGGGCAAGGTTGTAATTGAATTGGGGGAGACTGCCATGAGGGGTTGAGTATTTAGCTTCGCTTTAACCGCATTTTCACAACCCCAGTAGTTCTAGAGGATATACCCTTAGGATGCGCACTTGTTGGCTGAGTTGAAAGGGAACCCACAGTAGGGATCTCCACTTTATGTTGCACCAAAGAAGCAGGTTTTTCAGATAGGATAGGCATAGGTGGCCTTACTCCCAGCAGTTCAGTAGGCCATTGCTCTAGCTTTTTGAGACGGGAAAAAAAGCTAGCTAGTTGCTTTTTGAGAGCAACTAATCAGGATTAAGGAGAGCTGCTCACGTTTACAGCCTCCATTGCTTTCTTTTTTAATACTTATCAAAGTATTCAGGGGATTCGACCCCTGTAGTGAGCACCAGTTTGTGGGATCCGCCAATGGATGCCACCAATTTTTTTTAAAGTGAGAATTTTTACTTTATAATAAAAGTAATAAATAACGCTTGTTAAAGTTTTTTATGTTTTTTATTGTTAGGCAGGGCAAAACAAAGAAAGGTCCTTTTCTTGATACTAGTATTTCCTATTTAAACTAATACAATTTTTGAGACCACGGGTATTTGAGGCAAAAGCATGTAAAGTAGAGTTATCCAAATTAGAGAATATAGGTTTTCAGCCTATCAGGTTAAAGATAAAAATTTTTGAGGCAAAACTGACCCATTTGGTAACAATTTGATGTATTATATCCAATCACCAGCGAGTAAAATCTTCTCACCTCAGCGGTGGTCAGACTCATGTGATAATAATTGGTTAATGTTTACCCTATCATTGTCAAGTAAAATCTTTGCACCTCAGCAGTGGTCAGACTTGTATGGTAATGATTTGTTAATTTGCACCCAATCATTGATAGGTAAAATCTTCTCACCTCGCAGAGGTTCAGATCCATGAAATATTGAACTCCTCAAATTCAGCTGAGAAGTCAGAGTAATCCTATTATTAGTATTTACCTTATTTTTCTGATAGTCAGGATTCCACTGAGAATCCACCAAGGTCTTTTTGCCATTGGTACTCATATCGTTAATAACTACAATATTATTTGAAGATTGGGCAGGTGATGGGCCAATCATGGTAGCAGATTTGGGAGCAATTGTACCTCCAACACTATTTCTCCTAAGTCGAGAAGATGAATGCCTGACAGGTGTGGTTGAGGTCCCCCAAGGTGAAAGTATTTTAACAAGTTGTTTGATTAAAATACATCTAGGCATTATTGCATGGGTACATTCTGCCCCAAAACCCCAATTATCATTTTACTAAAAAGTAAAACACATCTCCCATAATATGATAGGAGAGTATTTCATATTTCCTAATTTGGAATGAATTGAAGCTATTCCAAAACTATCCTTGAATTCCCCCAACCCATATTTAAACTGTTTTAAGGGTTGGGTGGATATCAAGGGGATCTCTTTTATTTTTACCCCCGCACTCCCAATAAAGCTAATAAAAAACACCTTTTATAGTATCACTTATTAATAATTTTCTTTAAACCTTT
>JAKSZP010005930.1:0-43377 GCA_022478985.1 Massospora cicadina | reverse complement strand
GAACCTGTGCGCAACCATCTCAAGGAGGTCTTGCACAACATTAGGAATATAGTTTTAGCAAGTGTAACTCTCTCCCTTGGTTCACCGTTGGGCCGTCCAGGTTCCCTCCAACCCAGACCGCCTATGCACTCCAGCTCAGAACAACGCTTGGGTATGGACCCCCATTTTAGATTTACTACAGCTTGGTTTTTAGTTTTGTTTTGGTTCCTTTATCTAACATCAAACACCCTTGACCTAAGTTATTATAGCTCTAGCACCTTCTGCGGGGCTATACTAACTTCATTACTTATGACTGGTTCCCTGGCGTTGGGTCTGTGCACCGTGCACCACCACGCTGGGAACAGAAGAATTATAGACACTCTCCTTACATAAAAGTTCCATAGTAGGAATTTAATGAATTTTGCCACTACTTGGCTTCTTATTTATTTATATTGGCCTATCAAAGAGTTGGTGACCAGTACCTGATTTTTCCATGACCAGAAATTTAAAATTCCAGGTGCTACATGGGTTTTTTCAGCCTTCATTTCAGGGTGCATGGTTTTCGCCATACAGATAGTCAGAAAGGTCCAAGATAAGTCCAGTTCAAATGATGCACTGTTCCTTGAGATTCACAACCATCTGATTTAGCACCCTTAAAGGAATACCCCTGACGTTCTTCAAGCTGGGACAGTGGCAGCTGGGAACATTTTCCAATTTTTTGATAATTTATGGGGATGATCCAGTATGCATATAACAGACTAATCTAATCATTCTTTTTAGTCAGGGATGGATCTCCTATTCAGTTGTAAAACGGAGGTAAGGTTTGTCCTAAAATTTTAAAAGTTTTGTTTTCAAAATTTCAAAAAACCCCATACCATCACAAGAAGTTTGTGCCAATCAATACCTTGTAATATTGATTAGGCAAAACTATGGAAGGTGCTGTGCAAGAAGGGAACCAAATCATAAAGGCGAGGTGCTAAATTCAACCCAAAAAGTAGTGGTATGTAGACCTGTCACTCTGTAAACCTTAATATGATCTACATCATGAGTGAGCTTAACTTATTTAATAATTTCTTAGGGACAATATTAGTTGGATCCTCATTATTGATTATGGCTTAAAACTTTTATTAGATTCACTAAAATATTGCAATAAGTGCATTCAGAATAGGAAAATATTGTTTACTCAACAAAAGTGGCATCATTTGCTAAATTGAAGGATTAGGAAAGCTATTTGTCTACTTTGGGGAATCACTCCTTAATTTAGCCATGGTGATCAAAACGTTGACATTTCTCAAAGTACTATTGGACTCCATGTGCGCTCTTGGGGCTTGAGGCTTATTCAAATATGGTCGCTCTACTTTTTTGACCATTTCAGGATTGGCAGCCTTTGCTTGTGAGTGGGTAACCACATAAAACATGGTCAGGAGGAACATGAGCGTAGGTGTAGATATACTTTCCATATCTACTCCTCCTGGTCTTTTCCTGCATAAAAATATTTGCTCATTGGCTGGAAAAACCATATTGATTTTATCTGGTTTATGCGCCATAACTGCAAAATATGGCCATACTTTCCACACCTGTAGTAGATAATCTTATTTCTGTTGTTTTTTTCAGAGTTTTTTAATGAATTAACTCAAACTTCAGGGTTGGCTACCACTTGATCCTTATTGAGGGATTTCCCCTAATACCTCATATGGCCAGTATCTGCACTGTGATAGATTTTATTGGGGGCATCAAAGGTGGACTCACAAATTTGCAGAAATTCTACCATTAGAGCTATCTTTGTATCTGTGTTTATAGCAGCATCATGGCCTGATTCAGCTCTTTATGTCCTCACAACACCAATTTTGTTGCAATATGAGCGTTGAAATTGCCTAACGCTCATGCACCAGCAAGTATCTGGGCAATAGATATAACTATTCAGAAAAAGCCATTGATGGACTCATCTTTTCAGAACTGAATGCCAAAGAACTCCTGTATTTGGTTGTAAACATGCTCCATACTGACGACTCCCCATGGTTGTAACATTTGCTTCTATGTAAGTCCACTTGCTGGTGGTTAATTGGGGTAAAACGAGATTCTGGCTCCCTAATGTCGAGGCAGTTGGCCACGGTAACTTCCTTTTATGATCCCCACATCCCACCATGGCCATCTTGAACAGCTTAAAAAATGTAGTAATATTGTTCCTTTAGAACTTTGGTAGTTTTTGAGTTGTCTGAAATTCGATGGTCGCAGGGGATTTATCACTAAACTTTTCTTGCCACCCAGCGGATTTAAATGAAGAGGTAGGGCGCCTTACTGGGTAAGCTGCTGTTGTCCCAACCTTCCATTGAGCTTTCTGACTAGAGTCAATAGAACTGTTATCCCTGGATGAGGAACTTCTTTGAATAGAATAGATATGCCTTCAGGATCCTCATGAAAACGGCCAGTGTACCCTTCTAACTTGGATAAACATTTGGTGATGGTCTTTTCCCATTTCTTATGGCCTGATTTTCATGCTTTCAACTTTTGATACTTCCGCCATAAATTCTTCAACTATTTGGTAAGCTGGCGGATTTTGTCAGTATTATTGTCTGAGGTTTTACCTATCAGCATGACTTGATCTTATGCCTCGATCATGTCTGACCCTACTTCATCTTGATACCCTCCATTGCAAGTGACTTAGCTTTTCAATTCTACCTTGCTTAAAAGATATGAAGTCTAAAGCCGTAACTTTGAGTCCTGATAACTCAGATCAAAGCCCCTTAACTTCAACTTAATTGAAAGACTTTATTTTACTGCCTAATGGCTGTAGCTTTGTTGGGATTTTATCCAGATGGATTCCTCCCATAGTATCCAAAATGTTGGTTCAAATTATTGGGGGTGATTGTCAATTAATTGCCTAGTTTTGATGATACTAGGTACCAATCTGTGCTCCCAATTTGGTCGTGTTGAGCTATATTGAAGCTTTGGGGATGATATCCAATAGCAATTAATTTTAAATTTATTGTGGGGAAGGCCGACCATGGGACGGACACTTCTGAATATGACTCAGACGAGACAAAACTTAGTACCCAGGGAGGCACCCCAGAGAAGCGATGATATCACTTGTTGCCAGCGGGAACGCCACTTATGGGAAGGGGGAGGGAACGTGTGTAGGGGTCGTGGCCACTATTGAGCACGTGTGGAGGAAGGGGTCTGATTTGATGAACCAGACTGGGAACCAGGAGGAGACCAGCTGTTGGCGACGCGATGGGAGATATCCAAACATCCACGCTTGAAAGTGATCCACCAAATGAGACCAGAATCTGTGGACAGCTTCAGGGAGGGTGGGGATGGAGCCAGCGATGGCATCCAAGACAATCGTGTGGATAGTCCACATGGCGATTGCAACCACCAGAGCACGGAGGGAGGGTGGGAGGGGAGGCCATTGATGAAGCAAACATATCTCTTGACAGACTGAAGGGATGTGTTTGATCCTGGCCTAGCAGACGTTGGACTTCGCTCCATATCACTTTAGAGGTGGGGCACTTCTCCAGGCGGTGGAACAGCGTTCCATACTGGCCACACACGACACAGGATGAGTGTAAAGCGTTAGAGCGCTCAGCTGTATGATACACCCGCCTCAGGCAGCGCCACACATGGGATCGGACTTGAGGCTGCAACAGAGGATGGTGTGCGTATTTCCAGATAGTATTTTGGGTCTCAGTGGAATAAGGGATGTCCATCATGTCCAGGTAGTCCACCCTGGATAGGACTTGGGGTCGAATGGGGATCACGCCATCATGGATGGGTAGCCCCTGTACCTCTTGTGTGAACTGAGGAGAGGGGCGGCCACTTTGGGTTGTATGTCCGCTAATACGAATTCTCCACTCTGCGCTTCGCATGGAGAGTAGGATTCGTTTGTAGTGGGTTTTGGTCCCGTGAGGACCTGTGGCCGATGTGTGTGATGCGAGATATTTCATCAGGGAGTAAGGGTTTGATGGATTTTTGAGGCCCAAGGCTCGGGAGAAGTTGGAGCGGGCTGCGCGGGACCAGTGTTGGGATGGGAGTGTAGGAGCAGTGACGGCCGCGATCCAGGTGCCCAGGATCTTGGCGGCATGGGCTTTGAAGTCAAGTAGGCCCATGCCACCATGATGATGAGGGCCAAACATGACCTCTAGCCGTACTGGTGGAGGGTGGCATGACCAAAGTCATCCTTGTAGCAAAGCATACAGGGATTTGAAGATGCTTGAGGAGAAGGGGATGGCGTGGGCTCCGAACCAGACTTTGGATAGGAGCATAGAGTTGGCAAGAACAACCCTGCCAGTGAGGGTAGTAGGGTGGGCTCTGAGAGAGGCGATTTGCTTCGTCACGTTGTCCAGTATATGGCACTCCATTACTGCTGACGCGTATCCACCTGCCTCCATCCACACGCCCAGATGGCGTACCAGTCCTATGGTAGGTCGTGGCACAAAGGGGAGCACCAGTGGAGTGGTGTGTGTTGAGTTATTAAGGCGTGGACGTGGGCGAGCAGATGGGCCAAGTTGGGAACTACTTGCTGGGGCCCAGCAGTTCTGAAACTGACCAAGGAGGATGATTTCGGTTTTGGAGGTGTTCAGTGCCGCGTTGCTTACCTGGGAATATTCCTGGATGAGGGCTTCAAGCGCGCGTGCATCTTTGTTATTAGACACTCCCACCACGCAATCATCTGCAAATGCCATCATCTTGACTGGGTTTGGCCTGGAACATGGACCCCAGTGAGGTGGGCATTCACATTTCGCAGTAGTGGATCAAGGCTGAAGTTGTATAAGAGTGGGCTGAGGGGGTCCCCTAGTCGCAGGCCCCTTTGAGGGCGGACTACTTCCGTTAGGAAGCCTGGGCTGCGCACTGCCATTGTTGCAGATTCTGTGAGCAGCATCACCCAGTTAATGAAGCGGGGGGTAGGGGGAATTGTTGGAGGCAGGCCCTAAGGTATTCCCAGTTTACTCTATCATAGGCCTTTTGTTGGTCCAAGAATACAAGTGCCCCAGAGGCTGTGGACTGACACACATTAGCCACAGAGTGCACATTATCCCAAATTGACCTTCTGGGGATAAAACCAAACTGTTCTGGGGAGATGGTGGCCGATGCTACAGTCCCTAAATGGTTAACCATGATTTTGGTTAAAATTTTGGTGTCTGTGTTTGTTAGAGAAATGGGGCGCCAGTTGGCTAGGTCAAGCCTATCCCCTTTCTTGAAGAGTGTGACCATAAAGGCCTCATGTCCTCCTGGTAGGAGGCGCATTTCCAACAGGCTTTGGTTGAGTGAGGCTAGCAGCAATGGGGATATATATTTAAAATATTTTTTGTAGAACTCATATGGAATGCCATCTGGGCCTGGGCATTTTTGGTTTGGCGCCCCACGAATGGTAGTCCATAATTTGTTCGGAGTAATTAAATTCATTATTTCTGGGTATCAGAAAATGGTGCAGATATGAGCTCGGTCAAGAAATTCTGCCATTTTGGCCAGCTGAATTGGTTCTGCTTGGTATAACTTAGAGTAGTATCTTTGCATTTTGATTGCCACTTCGGCCAGTGTGTCCACAATAGAATTATCCAATCTTCACACCTGTGTGCAGGCCATGCTCTGGCGTAGTGCGAAATTTTTTTTGAAGAAGTATGCGGTGCACTTGTCGCCTTTAGTGATGCGTGTGGCCCTGTATTGGACACAAACCTGATGATTGTGTTGCCTTTCAAGTGCGTTGAGGTGGGCAGCTGCCTCCGCCCACTTCTGGCCCCATGCAGGGCTATATCCTGTGGCTGGAATGTTGGACTCCAAGTGGGCCAATTCTGCCAGCGCGCGCGATATAACTGTCAATGTGGCTCATGAGCATCTGGATGAGAGATGGCGATAGTGGCGGATGGTGTCTTCTTTGAAATTTGCCCATGTGGAGATGGGGTCCGCGCAAAACGGTGCAACAAATGATTTTGCCAAAGTTGCCTCTTCCACCCATGTGGAAAATCCTGGTGACGCGAGCTCTGGGGGTGGATTTTGCACCAATGTGGGGCCTTTGCAACTGTGACAGGTAAGTGGTATGTTATTGAGACCAGTCGGTGGTCAGAGAATTCCATTTTTGTTGTTTTGAAGTGGGAGATGTGGGGTTGGAATTTTGCCGGCGCTAGAATAAGGTCGATGTAGGTCATGGACCTTAATTGGCCATTGTGGACATGGGGACAAATCATGTTTTCGAGTAGTGGGGCATGTCATGGCAGCACATCCATTAACCCAAGGGTGTCTTTTAGAATGCGTAGTTCTATGTGACCCTGTGGGGCATGGGGTGAGGGCGGCCACCAGTCCGTTGGTGAGGTTAGCCAACAGTTCATGTCACCAATTAGGAAAGAATTGGGGGGTAGCGGGAGGGATTTGACCATTGAGAAAAATTTCCAATGCTCATGTGCACCGTTTGGGGCGTAAATGTTGACGATTGTGTACGCAACATCAGCCCATGAGAAGGTGACAACGAGCACTCAGCCATTTAGGAATGTTTCTGAATATGTAAATTTGAAAAAATTGTTTTTCCAAATTAGCACCCCACAGTGCTTTGACCAAAAGGATAGGGATGGTAGGAGCATTGTTTTCCAAGCTTCCTCAGAACCTCGTGGACAGTGGGACTCCTGGATGGCCAGGATATCCACGGGTAAATTGTTTTGTAAAAAACTCAGTTTCCTAGCCCAGGATGGGGAGGCCTTGAGTCTGGTGATATTCAGCGTCCCTAGAGTGAAGGTTTCCCCCTTTGCACCTTAGGTGTGAGGGGTGGGCCCCCGGCCCACCAGCCTCTTCCAGGTCCCCACGGGCTTTCACAGCAGCACGGGTATTAGCAGCAACGCTATTGGGGTTTTTGTTAATTTTTGCAGAAAGAGTCGCGTTGGCTTTGGCCTTCGCTTTTTGTTTTCCCGACGTCGGACAAATTTTTTGCGGTGCAGATAAGTTTGGTGCACCATCTAGTGGGGCAAAAAATTTTTTTTTGGTTGGGATAGGTCCCAAGTCAGTTTCAACTGGGGCTTGGGTGCAGCGATTGGGTGAGATCAAATCTCCCATCAGATCCTCAGATTGAGTGGCCCGTTCGGCATGGGCCTCCCAATCTGATTGGGTGATGGATTCCTGAGTTGCTTCTGCTGCAAAGGTCTCCATGTCCTCCTGGCGTTGTGAGTATGGGATGGTAGTGGTGGCCTTGGCCACTTCCTTGGCCGCGGTCCTATGGGCCTGCTTGGCCTTCTTCTGCTCCTGCGGGGAGATGGGCTTTACCAATAGGTAGCAGCCTTGTGCTCCCCACGGGAAAGCCTCCTTGGTACTTGCAGTTGGTTTGTAGTGTGCCTCTCTGCTGGCCATGGCCACTGAGGGGTGCTTTTGGAATGTGACGCCCTCTTTGATGGGGCATGCGTGCGCCTTATGGCCAAACGCGTCACAGTGGGTGCAAATGGGGGGCGCGCTGTCCACGGTTACCTGGAATGGGTGGGTGGTGTGCCCTGTGATGTCAATAAAGGTGGAGTGCGGGATCTGGGTTAGGTCCTTTGTGATCTCCTTGGTTGGGGTCAGAACTGCAATGGCTTTGCCAGTGCACAGGTGTGGCCTCAGCATGAAACGGTGCATTTTGAAAGATTGTATTTCGCTGTATATGGTGAGACCATCTTTCAGGTGTTGCTCCAAAATGTCACATTTTACCGTAGTAGGCAAAAAGTCAAACGTGAGGAAAATTTGGTTTGATTTTATCCATCTGGTGCATTTAGTTTCAACGACCTGTTGCCCTTTGGGGAGGTCAACCACTATGCGCACTGCTGCAGCCTCGTCTGCTGCTATTTTGCTTTCAAAACCTAGGTCCAGCCAACCGTGTGACATGGAGTGAGGTGCAACATACACCGCGGTCGGGAAAATTTTGTGTACATCTTCACAAAATTTTTCCCATAGGGCCGTTTTTTGGATGTCCAGATACACATGGACTCCGAATTCCACCGACAAAAGTGGCTGGGAATGTGGCATGTTGATGTACTGGTTGCATCGTGCTTGCCACGCGAGTATCTCCAGGGAAATTGTGACCGCCAGTTTTTTTTAGATTTTTTCTATTCTGACGGATTCTCCAGGGCGTTTTTGAACGTTAGAGGCCGCGGGCCTTCCACCTGCTCCTCTTGCCTTGCTTGCCCAACTGCTCCCAGACATGGGCGCAGACTAATCCCCTCTATGAGATTATCAAACTAGATTTAGTCTTGAATTGAATAGGTTGCAAAGTGTTTGCAACGAGAAAGAAAAGTTTTCCAATAGCAATTAATGTTTTTGCAATTACCAGCATTTTATGCCAAGAATAATCAACTAATTATATTAGCTATTGATTAGTGATTCATCACCTTTGACTGGGGCAAAGGAAATCAAAATATTATTTTATATTAATAACAGCAGATCAAGAGTTTGACGTTGACATGTTTAGGATCACTAGTGACTGAATGCCAAGGATGATTTAAACATTTAATAATTTGGAATTCACCAGAAACTTATGCCGAGGTAAATTATATTTCTGGCTTTGAATGCCAAGGGTTCTGATACAAGAGCGAGCGATGGTGATTCTGCCACCTAGAGTTCAGAAATATTGGCAACTAAGGCAAGGTATTTAATGAAGTTTATAATACTAAGTTATATATATGTTTGTACTGGAGATTGAACTAAAGATGAATTTATATCTGGATTTTAATTAGGATGAATTTTGAGGGAATGGTTGGCAAAAATGCTGATGATTGTTGATAGGCGGGCAGCAGATTGCCATAAAAATGCCTAAGTATAAATATCATAAATTCCCCTATAACAATGATCTTTCTCTCGCATACTCTTTCACTGTTTAAGGAGGCCAGAGGGTAACCGCAGTAGAAGGTAGGCTGAGGATCCTCAAGGTTAGATGCTTGATGAGTGCACCTAGGGGTAGTCATCACTACCAACCCCATTACCTGGATCTACAAGAAAGCCTCATGGGAACTTGGCCACCCGCCACCAACAATGAGGGACTGAAGAGGCTTGACCCCTAGGGGGATGATAAGACAGAGCTGAGAATCACCCAGGTGGGCTCAGGGCTTGCTGTATGCCTCCCAAAGGGTTAATTGCGCCAAGGTGAAGTTTTTAGTCTTCTGGGTTGGTGGGTTGCCCTTTGGACTTTTAATGAAAAGTAGTTCATGAAGGCAAAACAGAAAAGGGTCAACAGTCATAATGCTGTTGGACTGGAACACTATTGGAGTTCCTGATGTAGCGGATGTAAAAATTTGCAACAATCTTTGTGACTTCTTCTTAATATCTTTCTTTTGCTTGATAAGATAATGACTTGACTCAAAAACCTTCACAGCAGATTCCGTTCCAATGTATTCTAGGTCCACGACTTCACTAATTCTTCAGTCTTCAGGCCCATCTCAGCCACAATCCTCTTATGTCAATAGTTTACTTCTCATTCTCTTAGATCTTTAACTTTTGAACAACGTCAACCCAGAACCCACTTTAATGAGCACCACTTATTGAAAAAGTGGCTACTTCATAGATTTGTGAGGGTTTAGTTTCTAGTACAACTTCCTGTATGATGAAAGATAGCATGAAGCTGAGCTAGTAAAGATCAGCTAACTTTTGGTCACTGTTCAAAATAATATGTAGGCATTACCATCCTACATTAAACTAAACCAATTACTATTAAAAATAGTACAACCAAGAACAGAATGAATTAATTAGGGAAATAATTTCTTATATTTAGGGGTGACCTGGCAACCTAGTACCTTCCTATTAGATTCTTATCAGCAGTTGCCGGAGAATAGCTTATATTCATTGTCCTGTAGCTTTGATATGCTATTGGTCAGAACTTCCATCAACTTAATTTCCCAGGATATGCAATAAGCCCTCAAGCTAGCAAGCTAAACTAAATCAAACTATTGGGATCATTCCCAATAACTTAAAGAAGTCTGATCATCAAATTGTCAAAATTTAATAGTTTGGGGCTCCCTCCTTGGCAGCCTAAAATCATTGACATAGTTACAAATGATCAAATGCTACATTGGAGCTTCCTCCACTAAAGCCTACAAAAATCATCAACACTAATAAGTCATGTCAGGGATCATCCCAATTAATTCATCATAAATGGAACATATTGGAAAAAGTATAATCTGGTTAAAACAAACAGCACCTGAGTGGGAAGTGGAGTATATTGTGGCCTCACGTTGTGTATGAAGAAGACCTGAGTACTTTGTACTATGGAATGGGTTTGATGCTGCAAAAACATCTGGGTTCTAGACTACAATTGTTTAATATTCAAGGCATTATAGATACATTCCATAAACAATATCTCAATGCTGAAGGCTTAAGGCAACTCCAAAGTCGCCGCCATGAAGCTAGCTCTGGATCACAAAAACATTTCCTTGGATGACGACTCTGGAAAAAGGGTAGTACCTCAAAAGCTGGAGGGTAATATCATGTCCCATACACAAATGTGGATATAGATTGCAAAATAGGAGAAGCTTATCAAGGCCAAAAGGATCAAGTTGGCTGCCCTTCTTGGTCTAAGACATACCTAGACCAATGTTAAGTGAGGGGATTTTTCTGGGGTGGCTCAAAGGATTTATGTGATGGGTTTGCTGTCATTCCATCAATATTTTCAAAGTTAACAAGCTATCAGGTCAACAAAAATGTGTTGTTGCATGTAATTAAAAACTGGTATTGAGTCCAATTGTATTACATTACCCAGTTTGGCATTATTTAACTGCAATTTAAAAATTGATTTTAGGCTTACTCATGCTACAGTACCAGAGTTGGTGGTAAGTTGATCCTATTGGCTAGATAAAGTTTAGTACTGCAGCAAGATGACCATGGACCACCTCCCCCATCTTCATATAATCCCTTTTGCTAGACCAACATCCTTGTTGGTTGACTTCACTTTACTAAAACCTAGTATATATCTATCATTTGAATCTTTTGGTTGGCCTTGCTGAAGACCTCCTCAAGGAGGTCTTATACTACTTAGGTCATTTTATTAACAAAATTCATACTTCCTTTTGTACTATTAATCTGTTCCCTGGGTGTATGTGTGTGGATTCTCATCACCCATCCAAAAACAAGAGATACAGAAATTCTTCTGGCACAAACTGCACAATGTTGCACCGCCAACTGAGGTGAAATAACGGATACATACCATCTTGGAGAAAGTACAACAGCTAACAATAATATTTTAAGGGCAATGAATATATGTCAATCTTCAATGCTCTAACTGCAACCAACCTGACCGTCATTTCTGCCAGCCCTAGCTCCCTGTGCGAAAAAACAAATCCCTCACCTTGATGGACAGTTCCCCTGTTGAAAAAATCAACAAAAATTGGACTATGCTCATTATGTACCGCACAGGTTCAAACTAGTATGACACAAATAATTTATTTAGTAATACCTAAGTCATAGACCAAAGTAGCAAAATTAAACTAGAAATCCATCTTTGGATGCGTGCATTTTGTCCAAACTTATTTAAAACCTCACAGAAGATAGTAACAGAAATACTAGTATAAAGTAAAGAACTTTGAACCAAACTAAGAGTGAGAAGTGAGGAAATTTCCTGAGTAAAAGAACTCTTTAACTCCTGAGGATACGGTCTATAAATTTAGTTTGCATTAACAGTTTTACTCAATATGTAGAATGCTTTATTATTAGTTGATAAGGATCTTAGAAGATGAAACATTAGAAATCTATATTAGAACTTCCACTTATTTATGCCCTTTAACTTACCATAGATTTAGCTTTGCATTATTACATCTGATCCACCAATTAGTTTAGATTCTGAGGTCTTTGGCGCTGGGTTGGAATTTATGTGAACAAAATCACTGGTTTCAGACAACTTTTATCCATCTCAAACCTTTGAAATGGGATTCTGGAAGCTTATTTCTATTCAGGATGACGTTTCGCTATATTTAAAATTTCCTGTATTGACCTTATATCCAAAAACTAAGGCAATATGTCAATTGAGAAGTGTCTCAACCGTTACACAACCTACCAAAATATGTCAACTTACTTCAGCCTCATATGCGACATCCAAAAAACTCATAATTAGGATGTTATTAGAACAATGATCAAGAATACACTGATCTTATCAAACCTGTGTACTAAATCCAATACATAGATCGTCATGTTGCAATTTTATATAAAATTATCCATCTTAGCCTATGTTAAGCTTTAATTACTATCTAACTTAATAATTCAACTTTATTCAGGCTTATAGTTTGTGTTTTATTTTTTTAGTACTAGATGGTCCTGTAGTTTGTGTTTTATTTAGTTTGTTAATTACAGTCTGCTGATTGGCAATAGTTACCAATTAGATGATTATTTTGCACTTTAGAAAGATGCAAATGCAATGTAAGTTTTATTTTATAATTAAACAGGGACAATTACCAACAAAGTGGTATATCTTAATTTTGCTTGTAGATTGAGCAATTTCAAGTTATAAATTGATTGGTTGTAACTAGTAATCTAATAGTTGATTGATGTGGCGTTTTAGCATTTGAATTTTATAGATAATCAGCTGTGACTAGCTAAGTTTAGAAACGCGCTTTTCTAGCAAATTTAGCTTAGATCATAAAATAATACTATTTACTGTCAGCTAGGCATGCCATGATGACTGTGATAGCCACAATTAACATATTTCATATGTATTATAATAATCTCACCATGTATATTGTAACCCACATTTATTAAATAGAAATTACTCTTGAATTTTGAAAAGTTCAATGTGTTTACTTATAACCAAGAGTTTTAGGCTTGGTTCACCTTTATCATGCGTCAATTACCCCAAATGAGTTCAAAATCAGTTATATTAAGAACTTGGCAGGGCTAGTTGTCACCAGACACTAGCAGTCATTATTAATTTATTTAAGTTAAATGAGCTTGTGCACCTATAAGACCTAAGGTTCTTACATTGATGCTCACTAAAAGGGGAGCAAAATTTTACAGAGTAAAAGTTACCAGAACTAGTATCAGTATAGACAACAGAATCAGAAGAGAAGGAGAAGAAATCAAGTTTTTCAGATGAGGAACTCCAATTAGAGGCTGGGAAGTTGTGGATCTGAAGTATACCCATTTATCAAAAAATTGATAAATGAAATGACTATTAACATTTATAAACCACCCACTGAGTGGGTTAGAAGCAACTGAATAAAATGAGTGAAATCCTGAGGTGGAGAGTTCAAATCTTACCCATCAATAATTTAAACCAATGATGTGAACTCTTACATCAAACAAATAAATCAGGAAGAAAGAAGATGACACATTAAAACTTTATACACATACATTCTTCTACACTAGCTAGATATCTATGTACATTTAGCAATATCCAATGATTTATTGCGGGGAAGGCCAACCATGGGACAGACACTTCCAAATATGACTCAGAAGAGACAAAACTTAGTACCAGGGGAGGCACCCCAGAGAAGTGATGCTATTTCTTGTTGCCAGCGGGAACGCCACTTATGGGGAGGGGGAGGGAACGTGTGGAGGGGCCGTAGCCACAACTGAACACGTGTGGAGGAAGGGGTCTGATTTGATGAACCAGACTGGGAACCAGGAGGAGACCAGCTGTCAGTGACGCGGTGGGAGGTATCCAAACATCCACGCTTGAAAGTGGTCCACCAAATGAGACCAGAATCTGTGGACAGCTTCTGGGAGGGTGGGGGTGGAGCCTGCGATGGCATCTAAGACAATCATGTGGATGGTCCACATGGCGATTGCAACCACCAAAGCATGGAGGGAGGGTGGAAGAGGGAGGCCATTGATAGAGCAAACATATCTCTTTACAGACTGAAGGGATGCGTTTGATCCTGGTCCAGCAGACGTTGAACTTCGCGCCATATCACTTTAGAGGTGGGGCACTTCTCCAGGCGGTGGAACAGCGTTCCATACTGGCCACACACGACACAGGATGAGTGTAAAGCGTTAGAGCGCTCAGCTGTATGATCACCCACCTCAGGCAGCGCCACACACATAGGAGCGGACTTGAGGCTGCAACAGAGGATGGTGTACGTATTTCCAGATAGTTTTTTTGGGTCTCAATGGAGTAAGGGATGTCCATCATGTCTAGGTAGTCCACCCTGGATAGGACATGGGGCCGAATGGGGATCACGCCATCATGGATGGGTAGCCCCTGTACCTCTTGTATGAACTGAGGAGAGGGGCGGCCTATTTGGGTTGTATGTCCGCTAATATGAATTCTCCACTCAGCGCTCCGCATGGAGAGGAGGATTCGTTTGTAGTGGGTTTTAGTCCCGTGAGGACCTGTGGCTGATGTGTGTGATGTGAGGTATTTCATCGGGGAGTGGGAATTCGATGGATTGTTGAGGCCCAAGGCGCGGGAGAAGTTGAAGCGGGCTGCGCGGGACCAGTGTTGGGAGGGGAGTGTAGGGGCAGTGACGGCCGCAATCCAGGTGCCCAGGATCTTGGCAGCATGCGCTTTGAAGTCAAGCAGGCCCATGCCACCATGATGATGAGGGCCAAACATGACCTCTAGCTGTACTGGTGGAGGGCGGCCTGACCAAAGCCATCCTTGCAGCAAGGCATACAAGAATTTGAAAAAGCTTGGGGAGAAGGGGATGGCGTGGGCTCCAAACCATACTTTGGAGAGGAGCATAAAGTTGGCTAAAACAACCCTGCCAGTAAGGGAAGTAGGGTGGGCTCTGAGAGAGGCGATTCGCTTCGTCACGTTGTCCAGAATATGGCACTCCATTACTGCTGACGCATATCCGCCTGCCTCCATCCACACGCCCAGATGGTGTACCGGTCCTATGGTAGGACGTGGCACAAAGGGGTGCACCAGTGGGGCGGTGTGTGTTGAGTTAGTAGGGCGAGGACGTGGGCGAGCAGATGAGCCAGGTTGGGAACTAATTGCTGGGGCTCAGCAGTTCTGAAACTGACCAAGGAGGATGATTTCGGTTTTGGAGGTGTTCAGTGCAGCGTTACTTACCTGGGAATACTCCTGGATGAGAGCTTCAAGCGCGCGTGCATCTTGACTATTAGAAACCCCAACCACACAATCATCTGCAAATGTCATTATCTTGAGTGGGGCTTGGCCTGGCACATAGACCTCAGTGAGTTGAGCATTCACATTTTTCAGTAGTGGGTCAAGGCTGAAGTTGTATAATAGTGGGCTGAGGGGGTCCCCTTGTCGCAAGCCCCTTTGAGGGCGGACTACTTCCGTTAGGAAGCCAGGGCCACGTACTGCCATTGTTGCAGATTCTGTGAGCAGCATCACCCTTTTGATGAAGCGAGGGGGTAGGCGGAATTGATGGAGGCAGGCCCTGAGGTATTTTCAGTTTACTCTATCATAGGCCTTTTGTTGGTCCAAGAATACAAGTGCCCCAGAGGCTGTGGATTAACATACATTAGCCACAGAGTGCACGTTATCCCAAATTGACCTTCTGGGTATGAAACCAAATTGTTCTGGGGAGATAGTGGCAGATGCTACAGTCCCTAAATGGTTAGCATGATTTTTGTTAAAATTTTAGCATCTGTGTTTGTTAGAGAAATGGGGTGCCAGTTGGCTAAGTCTAGCTTATCCCCTTTCTTGAAGAGTGTGACCATAAAGGCCTCATGTCCTCCTGGTAGGAGGCGCATTTCCAACAGGCAATGGTTAAGTGAGGCGAGCAGCAATGGGGATATATTTGAAATACTTTTTGTAAAACTCATATGGAATGCCATCTGGGCCTGGGCATTTTTTGGTTTAACGCACCATGAATGGCTGTCCATAATTTGGTTGGAGTAATCAAATTCATTATTTCTGGGTATCAGAAAATGGTGTGGATGTGGGCTCAGTTGAGAAATTCTACCACTTTGGCCGGCTGAATTGGATCAGATTGGTACAACTTGGAGTAATACTTTTGTGTTTTGATTGCCACTTCAGCTGGAGTATCCACAATGGAATCATCTGATCTTCGCACCTGTGTGCAGGCCACGCTCTGGCGTGGTGCAAATTTTTTAAAGAAATGTGCGGTGCACTTGTCGCCTTTTGTGATGCGTGTGGCCCTAAACTGAACAAAAAACCAATATTTGTGTTGCCTTTCAAGTGCATTGAGGTGGGTGGCTGCCTCCACCCACTTGTAGCCCCATGCAGAGCTGTATCCTGTAGCTGGGATGTTGGACTCCAGGTGTGCCAACTCTGTCAGAGCGCGAAATGACCACCAATGTGGCTCGTGAGCATCTGGAGGAGAGATGGCAAGAGTGGCGGATAGTGTCATCTTTGAAAGTTACCCATGTGGAAATAGGGTCCGCACAAAACGGTGCAACAAACTTTTTTGCTAAAGTTGCCGCTTCCACCCAGGTGGAAAATCCTGGTGATGCGAGCTCGGAGGGGCGGATTTTGCACCAATGTGGGGCCTTAGTAGCTGTGACAGGTAGGTGGTAGGTCAGTGAGACCAGTCGATGGTCAGAGAATTCCATTTTTGTTGTTTTGAAGTGGGAGATGTGGGGTTGGAATTTCGCCAGCGTTAGGATAAGGTCAATGCGGGTCATAAATCTTAATTGACCATTGTGGACGTGGGGATGCATCATGTTTTGAGCAGCGGGGCATGTCACGGCAGCGCATCCATTAACCTGAGGGTGGCCTTTAGAACGCGCAGTTCTACGTGACCCTGGGGGCGTGGGAGGAGGAAGGCCAACGGTCCATTGGTGTGTTTAGCCAACAGTTCATGTCACTGACTAGGAAAGAGTCTGGGGGTAGTAGAGGGATTTGACTGATGAGAAAAATTCCTGACGCTCGTGTGCACCATTTGGGGCATAGATGTTGATAATTGCATGTGCTATGTCAACCCACGAGAAAGCGACAACAAGCACTTGGCCATTTAGGAATGTTTCTGAGGATAAAAAGTTGAAAAAATTATTTATCCAAATTAGCACCCCACAGTGCTTCGACCAAAAGGATAGGGATGGGAGGAGCATTGTTTTCCAAGCTTCCTCGGAACCTCATGGACAGTGGGACCTCCTGGATGGCCAGGATATCCACAGGTAAATTGTGTTGTAAAAACTCAGTTTCCTAGCCCAGGACAGGGAGGCCTTGAGTCTGGCAATATTCAACGTCCCTAAAGTGAAGGTTTCCCCCATTGTACCTTAGGTGTGAGGGGTGGGCACCCAGACCCACCAGCCTCCTCTAGATCCCTATGGGCCTTCACAGCAGTGTGGGTGTTAGCAGCAATGCTATCAGGGTTTTTGTTAAATTTTGCAGAAAGAGTTGTGTTGGCTTTAGCCTTCACTTTTTGCGTTTTCCCAACATTGGACAAATTTTTTGCAGTGCAGATGAGTTCAGTGCACCGTTGAGCGGGTTGAAAATTTTTTTTTTAGTTGGGATGGGTCCCAAGTCAGTTTTGACCAGAGCTTGGGTGCAATGATTGGGTGAGATCAAATCCCCCATCAGATCCTCAGATTGAGTGGCCCACTTGGCATGGGCTTCCCAATCTGATTGGTTGATGGATTCTCAAGTTGCTTCCACTGCAAAGGTTTCCATGTCCTCCTAGCGTTGTGAGTGTGGATAGCAGTGGTGGCTTTGGCCGCATCCTTGGCCGCGGCCCTGCAGGCCTACTTGGCCTTCTTCTGCTCTTGCGGGGAGATAGGCTTTACCAGCAGGTAGCAGCCTTGTGCTCCCCACAGGAAAGCCTCTTTGGTGCTTGCAGTTGGTTCATAGTGCGCCTCTCCGCTGGTCATGGCTGCCAAGGGGTGCTCTTGGAATGTGACGCCCTCCTTGGTGGGGCATGCATGCGCCTTATGGCCAAACACATCACAGTGGGTGCAAATGGGGGCGCGCTGTCCACGGTCACCTGGAATGGGTGGGTGGTATACCCTGCGATATCAATAAAAGTGGAGTGCGGGATCTGGGTTAGGTCCTCCACAATCTCCTCAGTTGGGGTCAGAACTGCGATGGCTTTGCCAGTGCACAGGTGTGGCATCAGCATGAAACGTTGCATTTTCAAAAATTGTATTTCGCTGTATATGGCGAGACCATCTTTCAGGTGTTGTTCCAAAATGTCACATTTTACCATAGTAGGCAAAAAGTCAAACGTGAGGAAAATTTGGTTTGATTTTGTTTATCTGGTGCGTTTGGTTTCAATGACCCGTTGCCCTTCAGGGAGGTTGACCACTATGCACACCACCGCAGCCTCATCTGCTGCCTCTTTGCTTTCAAAACCTAGGTCCAGCCAACCGCATGACATGGAGTGAGGTGCAATGTACACCGCGGTTGGGAAAATGTGTGCACATATTCACAGAATTTTCCCATAAGGCCCTTTGTTGGATTTCCAGAAACATGTGGACTCCAAATTCCACTGACAAAAGTGGCTGGGAGTGTGGCGTGATGATATACTGGGTTGCATCGTGCTTGCCATGTGAGTATCTCCAGGGAAACAGTGACTGCTAGTTTTTTAAAATTTTTGTCTATTTCACCAGTTTCTCTGGGGCGTTTTCAAACGCTGGAGGCTGCGGGCCTTCCACCTGCTCCTCTTACCTTACTTGCCCAACTGCTCCCTGACATGGGCGCAGACTAATATCCTCTGTGAGATTATCAAACTAGATTCAGTCTTGAATTGAATAGGTTGCAAAAATGATTGCAAAGAGAAAGAAAAGTTATATAGCAATATCAAGAACTATATTATCATGTATGTGTAGCCTAATACTAGAAATATCCGAATGATACAGGACAGACAGCAAGCCATGATTAAAGATATGGGTGCTTATACTGAAAATAGAATAGCTCAGCAACAAGCCCTAATGCAACAACTTGATGCCAGTATTTAGCAAACTTTCTTAGGGTTGAACTCAACCTTTAATGTGTTCAGCACTAAGATATTTAGATAGAGAATCTAGTAACAGAGCTGAATACAAAACTTTAGAGTCTATTGAAAAGAATATCAGCCAGCTTGGATCCAATAATTATTGGAAATATGAAGTTAATTATCATTGTAGGTCGCTAAGGCATATGCCAAATTGAACCAGAATCAAAAATTCCACTGAACAAATGATATCATTGACTTTTAAAACATATACAATCATTCTCAATTTTGTACAAGGATAAAAAGGAATTAAGGAAACTTATTTTAATCTTCAATAAGGAATTAAAAAGTTAAAGAAGAAAAATAAGGAAGATTAAAGAATACTTTGATAGAAATATAAATCGATAACAATAATGCTTTAGAGTCATTAAGTCAAACCAAATTGGTATCTAAAGCTTAATGTGTGATTAAGCTTAGCAAAAAAATGTACAAATACATGCTTATAAAAGAATATTTTATATGGGCAGCTTTATGATGTACTAAACCTAATACAAAAGGAAGTGCAAACATTAAAAATAGACAAAAAATGAGATAGAAAAATTGAAAACGGGAGAATGACTGAAAATGCAAGGTTTGGGCTGAGCTAAATAATAAATTTGGCTAATGAAAATGAAATCGTACAAATGCAATTGTACATGGGAAGAATACCTGTTAGGATTTTAACAGATAGATTTATCATATAGTTTCCAAGATTAGAGATTTAATTAATTGGGTATAGCTCCCAATTTTAATTAAGTAGTTTTGACGTTACTACATAATTTAAGTTATCAATTTGTGCTCACCATTTTGTTAATTTGAGCTATTTCAAACTATTTTCCATTTCTTAAGTATCATGGGCAATCCCCAATAATAATTAGTATTACAATTACTGTCAACTGAAGCTGAGTATAATTGACAAGTTTGTATAATTAATTTGTTATGGTATAAATGCAAATTGATGCCAGAGATAAACCAACACTATCTACCAAAAAATCTAATTCTGAGATTTTTCTAAAAAGTGAGGCATTTGATTGTCATTCAACGCCTAAGTTTTTGGATTTGCTGATAACTGACGCCAGAGATATATCAAGTTCATATGAGTTTAGTATAGACCAGCAACTTTCTTTGAGGATAAAATAAGCTGGATGGAATGCTGATGTTCCCAATAGGATGGGCAATTGCTTGCCATTAGTTGTCTAGGTTTTATAATTACCAGTGATTAAGGCTGAGGTATTAAACAAATTTAGACTAATAATATTATGATTAGCCAGAAATTAATTCTGAGGATGAATCAAACAAGTATTTAGCAACTAATCATTAAGATTTTTAGGAATGGTTGTCAGCAGAGGATGCTGATTGTAGAGTTGGTTTTCCAGCAATAAGTGCCAATGATTGTTGATAGGCAGGCAGCGGATTTCAAGGAAAATGCTTAATTTTAAATATTCTGAATTTCCTCTTTTTAATGATTTTTTTCTTTTACCTTTTCTTAATTTTAAGTGGGTGTATCAGCTTGGCTGGTGAAGGCAGGAATGAAGATCCCAAGAGTTAGGTGCTGGGTGAGTGCACCTAGGAGAATAAGTGCCATCAACCCCAGTACCTGGAGCTACAAGAAAGCCTCACATGGACTTGCCCAACTGGTTACCACAACGAGGGACTAACAAAGATTAACCTTGGGGGTATGGAGGCACAGGAGCCATGATGCCCAAGTGGTTATAGGGCTTGCTGTGTGCCTACCAGGGGGTTAATTGGTTCAAGTGAAGTTGTTGGTCTGCTGGGTTGGGGAGTTGCAATGTGGACCTGTAGTGAAAGTTAGCCGATAAAGGAGGAACAGAATGGGTCAACTGTCGTCATACTGTTAGACTGGCACACTAATGGAGTTTATATTGTAGCAGAGGTAAAATTTATGATAATACCACATGGCGGATTGTTCAAAGAAGAGTCAGCAATTACTGAGGTGGAAAATAAAACTGAAAGTGCAATAAATCCATTTATAAAAAGATGAGTACCTCTGTGGAAATACCAGAAGCGCTCCTAAGAATAATTCCACATCTATATGGTCATCAGTTTGTAATATCGCGCTTATTAACGTTGAAGACTTTAAAAGCACACCTTAATTACCTGCTTTTTATTGGGATAATGTGCCTGACTTTTTCGCTTATTATAAATGACAATGGCATTTTCAGTAATCAGCAAAAGCTGTTTTTAGTACTAGATGGTTCAGCAAAAGCTGTTAACAGCATTAATTGTCTTGATAAAAATGCCAAAATATAATATTGTCATGCCTTTGAGGTGAAACATTGGGTTGTATAGAAACTAAAGAGTTCATTATAAAGTAAATTTGAAGCCCTAAACATATGGCTGTTATGAATAAAATAACTATGGTCATCCAGAAAAAATAATGTGAGCTGGTGGGAGCATTTTCCAGCTGTTTCTACTAAAAAGGCCAGATCCTTGCAGAGGCAAATTCCATGAGCAAAATTAATGCCCAAATTACCATGAAAAGTGCACTAGGACCTTATCAAGACTTCATCAGGTTATGTTACCAGAAAACCCTAATAAAAATACCATTTTAAATAATAGTGTGGTATTTGTCAATGTTAGGGTTGAAATTCAAAGCGGCCAATAAAAGCTACAAGATAAATAATCAAGCGATTGTTAACAATAATTGGCCATTTTACTAATAAACCTAAAGAATACGTTAAGTGAGGGAATCAGGACAAATCTCAAGATCAGGTGAGACAAAGAAACAAGTCGCACATAAACTGTAACAGATGTTGACAACCTGGGCATTTTTCAAATGCCTGTTGAGGGCAAAAACTGAAGAGTCATGTTAATATTGTGAAATCCAAGGAGAAGAAACAAAATTTCAAAGGCCATGGACAGACCATGTGGTTTATACAAGAAAAAGTCTAGAACTGCATATAGGTAATATTACCTGGATAAATATTTGGAGTGTCAAGAAGAGCTATAATTTTTTGTGGAAAAGCCAGAGCTGAACCCTTTACATCAGGTTGTATGTAAGGATGTAAATGCAAAAACCAGATCAAAGACAAAAGGGAGTTAACTTAGCAAAGAAGTATCAGACCCATACACTTGACAAATATCAGGAAAGGCAAAAACTGCTAATTGAAATGAGAATTAATTATTACAGACAAAAATAAATGATTTGTGAGTCAGCATTCTAATAAGGAAAAATTGGGGATCATTATTTAGTAATCCAACAAATTTATTCAACCTCCAAGCACAGAAAACAATGTCAATAATCAAGCTAAGAATGTAAAGAATTTACACATCCTGTAAGTCCCAGGGAATGTCATTTGGGTGTCAATAGGGCCATTTTCCCATTTCCAAGCAAGAAGGCACCAAAGAGGATGGCTGTACCCCCTCGTTACTCAGGGCGTTCTCACTCATGTGGTAGACGAGCGCTGGGTAACGGTCCTACCATTTCAGATACCACTCCCAATACCCACACTCTCCTCAGTAGAACTGCTATGGAATCAGAGAAATCTGCGCTGAAATCGCCAAAATGAAATTGATCATAACCAATTTGAGAGGCAATCAGCCCAATGCTCAGATTTTAAATGGTCAAAAAGGTATGAAGACTGATTTATCAGCTGGAATGCCCGATGGTTGCAATTCAGTCAACATGACAATCAGAAAAAAATCCCCCCTCCCAAACCTATCAGGCATCACCCCTGATGGGCAGGTAATAGCTCCAGACACCATCAAAGAGGTTCCAAAGCTTCCTGCTGACAAATCAGGTGTTGCGCCTGACGCCATGCCATGGACCAAACAAACAGTTCAGCAACCAAGCACGGGAAGGTTGGGCGTCCCAAACCTGTTCTCAACCAAATGGGCCCACCCCTATGTGGGGTGGCCTTGGGAGATTCCTGCCACTCATCGGGCTAAATGCTGTCATGCCAACTGTTGTAAATGTAGCTGAGCCTTGTTTTGGATGTTCAAGGTCAAACTGACAGTAACTCAGCCCGCTGCCAAAATTTTTGGTGTCAGTTCCCAGGAACTAACCCGCCCATTCCTGAATAATTCGCCGGCTAGGTCAAATTTGCAGGACCTGATCCCAGCTTGTTTTTCCCCAAATTGACTACTTTTAATCAGTTGCATTGCACTGAGAAAATTGTTGGTTGATTTTTCTTTCTTAAATTTTCCATTAAAACAACCTTCCCCAAAAATATAGTTTTATGTGTTGAACATTAAGCCGCCATATCCACCAACATTCTCGTACCCCTCAGGGTTAACAGCCATGTGCATCTGGTACTTTATCTTGTGCCTACACAAAATTCTGGCTCACCGGCAGATATTGGTGGAACTCCTTTTCCAGTTCCATATTTGTCATATCAGCAGCAGTGACTTGGGCATTTTGGTTTGCCATTTGGGTGCACTGGCACCCTGGCTGGCAGGCCAGTCTAATTCTTACTTGCTGTTTGCCTGACACGTCCACTATGAATTGGTAATTGCAAGAAGGTAATGTCAGAGTAGTATCTATAACTCGTTAGTTCCCTAAATGTTGGCACTTGGTGCACAGGTCCAACACAAGGGAACTAGTAATCAGTATAATAAGAAGAATGGCCCCACAGAGGTGCTGATGCTAAAGTGGCATAGGGCGTGGGTGGTAAACATGGTGAACAATAATAGAGAGCGTAAAAACAGCAAAACGTGGCTGGGTCCCAAAGGGGATTTCATATCCAAGCTTTGACCAGGGTCAGAGTACATGGGTGACTCGTTATGGAGGAAACTGAGCTTCCCAACGGTGTACTTGATGCTGTTGTAATATTATATCAAATAAATAGGCTAACATGTTGCAAGACCTCCTTAAAGAGTCCATGCATAGGTTCACCCAAATCTGCATAAATTGTTAAAAAACTGTAAACAAATGGCATATTTTATTATAGGGAAGATGACCAATGAGAAAGGTTGTTCTTGAGCAAATGTATATAAGCTAACTCAGGAAATCATCAATCAGATAAAGTGGTACTAAGCGTTGGTGCACCAATAAGCGCATGCTCCCGTCTGAATGGGTGACATACTTGAAAATTGACCTTACTTGAGTGATCAATTGAAGTTGAGCCTAATCCAAGTTACTAATTACATAAAATTGAATGATTTTGAACCCAATCACCATTTAACTGATTTGAGCCGTCATCGTTCAGAAGATAACTCTTCCATTTTAACAAAGGAGCCAAAATAAGGGGCTGGGAACTAGGCACCTCACTTGTACCAACATGGAAATACCTGGCCTGTGCCCAGCGTTGGTCCAAGGTGTACTTTAGGTCAGAAAGGTTCTTCAATTTGACCCTTTGGACCTCCTGCCGCCCATCCTTGTCCTTGCTGTTGGTGCACACAATTAGGTCATGTAAACACGACAGTCACCTAAGTGACTCAGTAGGATAATTGGCAACCCAAAATTAAAGAATTTTGTATGTGCCTTCTAAAGTGTATTCAAACTTAGTGACATAGGCTAAACATTTAAAAACACTCTTAATGACAAAATAATTAATGAAGTCTGAGGAAATTTTCAGAAGCTTGGATATAAAAAAATGAAGAATTATACAATATAAGATTAAATATATATAAAGATGGTAAAAAGAACTTATAAGTATTAAGGGAGATGATTAACCACTTATTTTTTAGTTGTAGATTTTATCCTGGAATTAGAGCTGATCTAATACGCCTCTAAGGGGAGGAGGTTGGACAACTAAAGGAGTATATAATCTTTAATTTAATTTAGATAAGGTACTTGCAATAGCTAATCTGAGTCAGACTCAGGGAAAGTGCAACAATGAAAAGAATATCTTAGTTTTTAAGATACAGATTGAGTAGGCTCAGTTGTATCATTTTGAAGTAAAAAAGAATGAGACAAATCTATTGATGAATAAAAATACATCTCGAGGATTGGTGAATGAGGAAGAATCTGAAAAGATTTGTTAAAAGCAGTAGAAAGTCCTTTTTTAAGGGATAAACCGTTACTTATAATTTTCTTAATTGTTGAATGTATCTGCTTGACTTAAGACATGAGATCTAATGGCCATATAATACATCTATCTTGAGTGGTACATTTGCTGCTCTGAAATGAATGGCATTTATTTCAGAAAGACTCCATAATATAAAGTTAAGAGAATTACTAGGACACTGAGACATAAAAAATGTATAATCTAGTCAAGCTGGGCGTTGTGTTGAAATATTCTATGTCCACATATTTATCTTGGCCTAGATTAGCCTTAATTACTATTTAGCTAATTGCTCTTGAAAACTAAGCTTATAGTTTAAGCTTTATGAAGAATGTTAATTTTTTATGTTGATTAGAAATAGATGCCAATTAAATATTATTTTAATTTACTAAAAATCTGATTTCAGTTATGATTATGAATAATCGGGGACTGTTACCAACTATGGAGTAGTTAGTAAGCTGGCTTGTAGAATGAGCACTTTCTTTTTGTGCTTTGATTGGTTGCAACTGCAAATTCAATGGTCAATTATTGTGGCGTTT
Organism: Massospora cicadina; assembly: GCA_022478985.1. NCBI lineage: Eukaryota > Fungi > Entomophthoromycota > Entomophthoromycetes > Entomophthorales > Entomophthoraceae > Massospora > Massospora cicadina. The sequence goes on along the minus strand of JAKSZP010005930.1, from coordinate 18,120 downwards.
TAGCATGCTATTTCTATGGATAATCATCTGAGGGGCTAGCCAAGTGGAGAAACACGCTTTTCTAAAAAGTTAATCTAGATCATGAGCTAATACCAATTACTGTCAGCTAGGCGTGCCAAGATAATTTTAATAGCTATACTTGATAATATCCTCATGTCTTTCAATACTCTCACCCTATATAATAACCCTTATCTTGATAATAAAGTTAACACTTTAGTTTCTTATTGTTTATTTTTTACTTCTAGTTAAAGTATTTTAGGCTTGGTTTACCTTTTCAGGTGTCAATTACCAAAAGTGAGGTCATAACCACTTATATCAAGAACTCAAACGGTCTAGTTTCTCCATACACTAGAATTCACTATCAGTTAACATCATTAAAAGGCTGTGCACCTGTATAGTTTCAAGGTTTTTACAAACACCTATCTACAGAAAAGTACAACTTCATCACTTAATCAGTATATGAAGCAATCATTATTGGAGGCACAACATCTGCGATACCTTGAATTCCACCTCATAATAATTTTATTTTCCTCAATGTAACAAGAAAAACCCTGTTGAAATTGGTGCTTAGCTTTAGATTTTGAGTGCACAGATTATTCAGCTCAATCTATATGGTATTGCTATAATACAGTAACCTTAACTTTGCAAATAGAGAACTTTTTGGGAAGAAGTATTTTTAATTAATAAGAATGAACATAATGTAGTATCTACTACTGCCAAAGGCTCTAGGGCTTGCTATCAATATCCTTTCTTTGCGCTAGTTTTTTTCAAGCAACATATGATATAAAGATTTAATTACCATTGGAATATTGAGAAATGCCCTTTCTGCAAGAGTTCCTATTGGTACACTTTATGTTTACTAAGCAGTACTAAAATGGTAGACTAAAGAAGTAATTATGTAAAGTAAGATAAGGTAGCGAATCACTAGGGCTCATGGTATCTACACTATAGTTGAAATCAACCAATTGCAATTGAGGTACTGGTGGATAGTTATAATAAAATAGGAATCTTCTTACTAAACTTTTACACTAGTGCAGGGACTAGATAGAGTTTAAAACATCACTAAATTGTACCAAATATTAACTTCTAGGCCATGAGCCAAGGCAATCATTTAATTGAGAAAGCGGAAATTGCACTGACGGGGTTAGTAATTTAACCTGTCATAATAATATATTTTTATATAAGATGCCAAGGAGAAATCACCAAAAGTAATTCAATACAATTTTGGCAACTTCTTTTAGAAGTTAGGGGGCATGCACTAGAGTACTCCATAAGCAATCAAATCTATATCTGATAATTTGATAAAAGTTGATCATAAAATAATTACTATAGAAGCTGATGGTTGGTCAAATCAATTGCAACATTTCCCTCCAATGGACCAAACATTAGGTAACAAAGATGAGTGGGGGTTGGATGAGCTATTGAAAATTTAGGGCCAAAAATACTGAGTGCAGGGAGTACTCCTTAAGTAATTTAGCATGGACTCAGTTTGATAAGATGATCTTTAGTAATCCATCAAAGTATAGGCATTTGTAGATGTATTCTATATGTTCTCAAAGGTCCCTTTCCAAATATGTGCTAGCTTGCTAGTCCTTCTTAAATCCATAGTTGTCATAATACCATACCAGAACCCCTACATTGAAGTTATGTGATATTCAGCGGTCATTGTTATCATGCGCTCTAGCTTTGATTTTCTGAGCCAGCGCATTGAAATAGACAAAACTTTGCAGCTGAGTACAAGGCTTGTGCAAGCTTATCAAGGTATCTGCTAGTACTCATGCTCTCTTCTGTAGCAAACGAATAAAAAAGTGGTACAGCGCGGGTTGCTTCCCTTGATATAAGGCAAATTGGGAGTGCCTCATGGCTGATTAGTATGCGATGTTATGAACAAATATGGTGGAAGCCAGGAAAAGGTTCCAATTGGATAATTTGCCATAACTAACGTAAACAAAATCATAACATAGTACTGTTCACTCACCTGATGATGCTGATGGTCTTGGGATGATAGAGCGTAGATACTACCCCTCTTATACATATTAAATCATTAAACTTAAAGATTACCTGGGATGTTAAATTAGTTTCATTGTCCGTCAACAGAAACTGGGTGTATCCGTGATGGTAAATAACATCTTCCAGAGTAAATTTAGGCCATAGTCGTGGCCCCTAAGTTTCTGGAGGCTCTGGCTCTAACCATTTGGTAAAGTGATTGATGGCCACAATTATATATAACTCTAAAAGAATTATTGGCCAAGGGCCCCAAAACGTCTATAGAAATAATGTTCCTGGAAAAAAGTGCTTAAAATATAGATAGGAAGTAGCCTCCCAGTAGGATGCTTCAACTTGTCATTCATGACAGCAGCTGAAAGTCTTGTAGATAACATATGACATTAAATACCAATTTAAAGTATCATAGTTGATCAAATGTTATTGTATATCAGCTGTGCCTCATTGCCTTATGAGCGACAATAATCAAATTTGTCCACTTGGTGGGCGTAAAGAACAAAAAGGGGTTTTTTTTCTATAAATTTGCATAGCTTTTCGTTCTCCACAAAAGCATTCTTCATAATTGTTGAACTTCCTATACATTTTTGAAGGATGAGACCTTTGAAGGCTATGCAATTACTAGATGTAATTGATACAGCGCAATTTCCTAACAGACTTAATAGACGCTAGGTAATTTCTTGGTGTTTGTTCTCACTAAGGCAAATCTCTGTTATAAAAAACAGGCAAAATCACTAGTGGAGACTAGGCAAAAATGACAACTAAAACTATAAAAAACTACATTTATCTTAGGGTCAGGGAAATTTTTGGTTTTATCAAAGTCTTAGAAGAGTAAGGCATAGTGTTTTCCAAATTAATGCAGCAGAATGAGAAAGATTCCGCAAAACCCAATCTTTTCCAATTGAGTTAGAAGGTTCAGACAATCCCTGACTAGAAGATCTTTCACAATTGTCTCAGCAAATTCAGGAGGAGTTTGCGCAGTTAGTAGCTCATCATGGGGTCCATCGCTCATGGTGGGTGCAGTCGTTTCTGCAGTGGCTGAACTCTCATGAGAAAATGGTGAATCTTCCACTGCTCAAACTTCATTCTTATAAGCACAAATCCCATAACTTTTAACAATGCCCCCCTCAAGATCTTGCTGAGGAGGAACATAACTTTGGATGAATCTGGCATAAATTTGATTATAATGGATACTGATTGGATGGAAGCAATTAAATACTCTGGTTCCTGCCAGTAAAGCATGACATGGCCTGAATCATAGAATATAAAGTTTATGGACTTGATCCCCTGGCCAGTGGTGGAAGAACGATACCAGATACCCTAGCTGGCACTAAGGAGAAATTAGTTTTTGAATGTTGCTCTGATTCGCCTCTCATTTACTTATAGTACCCATAGACGTGGCAGCTAAAGCTTGCAGCCAAAATAATTCATCCACCAGCCTTCACATTGCAAGATCAGCTGTTTCTGGGGCGGAGGTCTCTAGTTTGGGTTGTACAATCAAGGGTAGTATCATTTCCCAGCCATATAGAGCATTAATTGGCGACATTTGGATAGCCCAATGATAACTCATACAGTATGCCAGTAGACTGCTGGGAGATATTTATTCCACTGTGATGGGTTGGATTCAGCCATTTGTAAAGTATGGCTACTAGAGTTCTGTTCTCACATTTCACTGCTCCGTTGGTAGCAGGATGGTAGGGAATAGCGAATGAGGGATAAAAGCCCATCAACGAATTAAGGTAAATAATTACCTGGGATATGAAGTTGGTGCCATGTTCAGACTGCATATTTTGGCTACACGGCGGGTAAAGAACTGTTTAGGTAAGAATGAAGCGTTCACTTTAGTAGTGGGTGAGGTAACTGGATATGGCCTCAACCCATTTGGTGAAATGGTTGACCACCAGTATGATATACCATTGGCCGTACATTGCCATAGGTAGCAGACCAACAACGTAAATGCTAAAAGTATCAAATTTGGGCGATGGGCCCCATGACCTGACGTTGATATAGCAGATTGGGAGGTTTTTGCCTACCACAAGTAAGAAAGGAATCAATATCGTCTTGTATCAGCTCAGTCATCCCTTCACATACCATCATTATCAAAGCTACTGATGGGTTTTTAAACAGCACCATGACCTATAGTTGAATGTCTCCCAGTGTGGTCTCCATTCTAGCCAAGGGATGGATGTATGGCAACCAAGAGGGTCCAACTATACTTTAATTAATAGTCCATCCTCAATCTGGCCTCCTGGTCATCCTCTTAAATCATATTTTTGAACTGCAGGAGTATCCTGGCTCCACTCTTTGGTTTCACAATAAGGTCATAAGGTCAATCTTCTTCAGAGGCGTAGAAGATCAATACAGGTAGTTTATAAAATCCATCAGAGCTCTAGTATATCATTCTCACATGAGGAAAATTATGAAATTATAAGTTTAGAATTTGAGTGTCCAGAGGGCCAGCCGTCCATCCAAGTCCTTCATTTGCTGTAGCCTCCACAGGGAGGAATTTCAATAACCACCTTAAATGGTTTTCTATATGAAATGATGGAAGTGCAGATAGCAAGCAAGACCGCTAAGCACTCATGCTCAAAGATGCTGTAATCTCTCTTTGCCCAAGTTAGGGGTTTTCTGAAGTTATTTATAGCGATCAACCTGATTAGCATCAAGCTGCACAGGATGACCACAACAGCCAAATCGCTAGTATCAATGAAAAGTATAAATGGGTTGTTATAATTTTGGATGGTATTGTTAGGATCCACCATATTGTTTGCACTGGTCAAACCCACTGAACAACAGACAGACTATGTGGGGATTGTCAGTCCATTGGACGCACTTTAAAATATACTAAAAATGGGAGCAATTTTCCCAACGAATCTTTCTTTACTTTTAATAGATACAGCGACCTTTCGCTGTTTCATTCTATCTCTACTAATAACCTTCTTCTTCTCAATCACCCATCTTGCTTATATATAGCAGCTTTGGATGATATTGATCTCATAGCTTGGACTATTCTATTCCACCAATTCTCCTTGGTTTTGGCTTGTTATTCTTTAACTTCTATATCACCCTAATTGGAGGCAATTAATTTGTATTCATCAAATGTTGACATCGCCTTATCGCCTTATTTAGAGGCAATCCAATAACAATCCATTTTAACCCAATTTCGCCTCATCTCAAGGTGCTTGAATACTCATAATATCATCCTAATTGGCGGATTCTTTCTAATCCACCCTAGCTGTTCCAAGCTTATCATCCATTCATATCAGAATCGCGACATTACCCCCTCCTTGACTGGATGATAAGGCTCCTATTGCTTATATGGTTGGAGGAACTTTGTGTGCATTCAGGTAATGATATGACTGCTTGCGGGGTCCTTGATAATATAAACGTCAACCCTTTTTTTCTCTATAACTTTGAATGGACTGGTCCAAATACTGACCAACTTGTGGTTCATCCCAAATCCATGTTGGTTGTGGAAGAGAACCATGTCGCCCTATTTGAAGCTGCGCCAACCCGCTATATGTACCTGATCAGCAGCTTGATTTTTGATCTTCTTAGTTAAGCTGAATGAATATGCTTCAGTTTGCAATTTGATCAAAGTGTTTGCAAGGATAGTCAAATAGCAGTGGGGCTTCTTTCCGCCGGTGTCTGTTATACACAAATAAAGTAATGCCAGAATAGGCAGGTGTCAGCCATATAGTAGTTGGAAGGGGCTCTTCCCTGTGGCATAATGGTAACTAATGTTATAGGCAAACATGGCAGTGGAAAGGTGGGAACTCCAATCAGGTCGATCTGTTACTAATTTTCATAGTAAGTTTTTTAGAGTCCCATTCACCCGTTTGACATCTAGTTAGACTCAGGGTGATATGAAGTCATCAGAACCCCACGGATACCCATAAGCTCGTTCAGTTTGGGGAGGATGTGTGAGGTGAAGTTGGTTCCATTATCAGTGAGCATGAACTGAGGGCAGCCATGTCGCTGAATAATACATTCCATTATGAACTTGACCACTGTGACCGCCCCCAAATCCCATATTTCCCACTCTTGAAACCACCTGGTTAAATGGTCAATAGCCACCAGAATGTACTTACAACAGTTAGCTCCTGTTGGCAAGGGACTGACGACATCAAGGGAAACCGTATGCCAAGCAAAATGTGGTTTCACTACCAGGTATGAAGTCTTATGGCGGAATGGTTTCTCCACTTGGCACTGATGGAAACAGGAAATGGTTTTGAGCACATTGAAGCTCATGCTTTCCCAAAAGTATCAAGGGCGCAACAACTCCATTATCTTGTGCACACCACCATGTCTGGCTGCCTTGTGGGCGCCCATAATAATTCCCAGCCATGCTGAGGGTTGCGGAAAATTCACTGTAGAATTGCTGATCCGCTTGTACAGTTCCCCATTCCGTTGGAAGGTATTCATTTACATCTCATTCACCGCTTTGATCACTTGGGGTGGTTCGTCATCATATTTTCCGCTGAGCATCTTATTGTACATCACATCACTGAGATCTGCCATCACGGCAACAGTTGGCAATTGAGATAAACAGTCAGAGTTCTGATGCTTGACTCCTGGGCAGTGAAGAATTTCAAAGTCATAAGCCTGCAGCTTAAGAGCCCATCGAGCTAAACGCCCTTCAGGATATTTAAGGTTCTGTAACCAGCTTAATGACGCATGATCTGTAATGACTTTAAAACTTTAACCCATGCAAGTAGACTCTAAATTGATTATATGCGTAGATCACCGCTAAGCACTCCCGCTTGATCATGGTATAATTAAACTCATGGCAGCTCAGACTTTGACTGCAGTATGCAACGGGATGATCCTCTCCTTTGTCATCTTTCTGAGAAAGTACCTCCTCAACAGCGGAAAGGGACACATCCATCTGAACAACAAACTCCCTAACAAAGTTCAGATAGCATAACACCAGTGCACTGATCAGTGCTGTACGAAATGTATCAAAGGCATATTGATGATGGTCCATCCATTCAAACACAGCATCCTTTTTTAACAGCTCAAATAGAGGATTCCCAATACAGCTAAAGTTAGGGATGAAGCGCCGGTAGTAACTGACCATTCCCAAAAATACCTGTATGTTGCGTTTGCTATTAGGTGTAGTCATTTTGTGGATGGCCTCCACCTCAGCCTGCTGTGATTTCAGCCCCTTAGAGTCTACCACAAACCCCAGATATAACTGATCTTTGAAGAAGTTACATTTTTGAGGCTTAATTTTGACGTTAGCCTCAGTTAGCCAGCGGAATACTGCTTTTAGTTCTTGAGGTGCTCCAAAAAGGTTAAAGAGAAGACATTAATATCATCAAGGTATATGAGGACATATGACAGCTTCAGGTCACCAAGAATAGTGTCCATGGCTCGTTGAAACGTAGCAGGGGCGTTACACAGCCCTTAAGGCATCTGAGTCAGTTGAAAAAGACCTTTGGATGTGATTATGGCGCATTTTTCCTGTTCTGCCATGGGTAGCTCAATTTTCCAGTAACCTGATATTAAGTCCATCGCTGAAAAATAACAGGCTCCCCCTAATTAATACAAAGCATTGCTGATCCTTGGCAAGGGGTATAAGTCCTTTTTTGTAATACTATTGAGCTTCCAATAGTCTATTACTATGCTATTGGTGCCATCCTTCTTTTTTACAATCAGTGTGGACGAAGCTCATGGACTCTCTGATAATTTGAGCATCCCTTGATCCAGCAACTTGTCAATTTCCTTATTGACAACATCTTTTGCTGCCCTCAATCAGCGGATCAGCCAAGACCTTATGGGGGGATGATCTTCTGTGTTTACTTAATGGACCACCTCCCAAGCACACCCTGAATTATGATCATCAACAGTGAAAATCCCCTTGTACTTCTGAAACAAAGCTATTGCTTTTTCTTTCTGTTCTTCCAATAGCCCTATTAAATTACTCCATTTCACCACCATCATTATGCCAGCTGCTGCCTTGACTGATAGACCAAATTCATTTAATGACCCAAAATCATAAACCTGAAAGACCTCTTCTATTGGAGATAAATGTAATTATGCTACTATTTGGTGTCAGCAGATTTTCATTGGTTCATTCTGGAGATTTGCTAACAAAACCTTTATCCTCATGGCCTGGAAGTTATAATCTTTGGAGCCACATGAGGCTAAAACTGTGTTTGAAAAGAGCCCAATGACTTCCCCATATAGACCAGCAGGCACTTCCACCCTTAACTTGGTGTTCACTAAAACTTGGTGTCCAGAAGAAATAGATATGGGCCCTGCAGCTCGGAGAGGTATCCCTTGATATTCATATTTGCTGTTGAAGGGGCTGAGTCTTATTTTTTAGTCGATGATAGTGAACTGGCATCACCCATAACTATATGCAAGGTTGATATGGCTCATGTGCACTGGATCCTTTGGCACTCCATTAGAGGTGAAATAAATTAGGATCTGCTGTCCCAAAATGGCAAGGGTCTCCTCAGTCATATCAATGACAGCCCCAAAATGTCGCAGAAAAGCAGTTATGATTATCAAGTTCTAGTTTTCATTTGGTAGCACAAAGGCCAGAGCAACGACAACAATGGATAAAAACGCAGAGGTAGTGAACTATATGATCCCTAGAGATGGTGATTTTTGCTCCGAAAGTTCCATACACCATTTGATGGTCCACATCAGAATTTAACGTCAACTTTGCCATTAACTTAGTGGAAACTATGTTGACTGGAGCACCAGTATCTATTATAGTGCAAACTCTATTTTTTGCTACAAAAATATCACAGTACATACACTGAAAATAAGAAGAATATTGACTGTTCAATATGTGTACAATTACTGGATCTCTATTTTCAAGAAAACTCATTATTTCCTCAACAACTTTGGGATATTCTTTGACTATGGCATCTACTGGAAAGGCAATGTTTACTCCTTTCAGGGTTAGCGCATCTGTGGCAGAATCCAGCTTGTCTGAGAAAGCTTGATCAAGCATTTGACAGGCATACGGCTTTGGTTGCTCTAAAGATCCTTTGTCCATTGCGGTCTTGGCTTGAGCTCATGTCACTATGTTCATTCCTCCAACTGGCTGCTGATATAAAAGTCCATCATCGTATTGAGGGACTTCTGCAGGGATACTACTATTGATTCAGGGACATTTTGGGTTGGAATTGTGGAGGTAGAGGGTCCCATCTCTACTCCGCTCCATATTTTCCCCGGTAGTATTGATCTTGGTGTATGTAGTGCACACGTCGGTTATGGCAGAATTTTGCCAAGTGACTAGGATGGCAACATTCATAGCAGCTAACCCCATAAGATTGACACGTCTTCGATTTTCATAAGAGGGTCCAGGTCAAAAAGTTTGGGGTCATTCGGCGTAACAGGGGCCAGATTGGTAAGATGATTGCTGATGTTTGGCGTAACTAGGTCCTGGTTGATAGCTAGGTTGCTGCTGGTTTCCCGTAACCAGCCCTGGGGTGATAATCAAACTGTTGAGATTAAATTGGCCGATGATGGGGTGCAAAATTATAGTAAGGTTGAGGGTTGCTAGATGGAACATGAGTTGGACGAGTGTATTCTCCTGATTAAGAGGGTACATCAGAGGTGTTAGTCTTCCATTCCATATTCTGTGGCAGAAAGTTATGGGATATGAAGCGCAAAAGCTGTACAACTTTTGAGCAGGGGAACGTCATCATCCAGAAGAGGCGAAATGACATTGTGAAGCTCTTGGTATGGCTTCACCGCAGAGGTCAAGGCAATGCACATGTCAGATTTCACTAAGTATACTGCCCCAATTAGCACATGAGCTTCCATCATAAATGGATCAGCGAACTCCAGGAGAGTCTTGTTACAGTGGAATACAATCGTTAAGAATTCTGCTTTCCACTGTGACATCTTTGAGGTGCCCCCAAACAGGCGAAGCATGGTATCTTTTACATCCCTATAGGTAACAGAGCTGCTTGGGAGTAACAGGTGACTTGATAGGTACTCCCAACATCCAAGAAAGATATCAACAGTTTGGCCTTCCATCTATCAGATGCGCCTTCCACTGCAAATTCAAAATCATTTGAAGAAGCCATGGATATTCCCATTTTTGATCAAACGGAGGTAGTTTCTCAAAATTGATCTCCTCGTTCCATTCACAGTTTTTTGGGGCATACTGAGGAATGGTCCAAGATCTAAAAGCAGTTTCTCAATGAGAAGCTGGACCAGCGGAATTTGGGATGTCCGCTGCTTTGAGGGTAGCGTGACTTCTGCCATGGTTAGCACTGCCATCACTTTAAAAAATTGGCGTTCTAACTCGTAGTCATATCCAGTGCTACCATTCTGGGTGTAGTAGCTCTGACCAGCGTCATATTCCTCCTCGTATGGTGCCCCCCTTGTTGTCCATCCTCTTCCCAGTGAGAAGACCAAGAGGCACTAGTCAATTTCTGCTCTGCACACTGCAGCCATTTGGTGGTATCATTCAAATTATTAGCAAGTTCCTTGTTTTGTTGACCCAGAATTTGCATTTGGCTAAACGTGCTATCAAGCTGGTGCATGACAGCATTTCTTTCTTGAAGAAGTTCATACTGTTTTTTGAGCACTGCATCTAAGGTGAGTTTGAGTTCCTCATACTCAGCTGGTGCAGCGTTTCATGAAGATTCCCCAGAAATTCAGGCTTTATAAGACATAGCCAGCGACAGTAGATTTGGAGTATTTAGTAGTTGATCAATGGGCCCCTGTAGTGAGCACCACTGTTATAATTTTGGATGGTATCTTCAGGATCTGCCATATTGTTTGCACAGGTCAAACCCACTAAATAACAGACAGATGATGTGGGAATCATAAATCCTTTGAACGCACTTGAAAATATACTAAAAATAAAAGCAATTTCCCCAACGACTCTTTTTTGTAATAAATACAGCGACCTTTCGCTGTTCTGTTCTCTCTACTAATAACAACCTCCCTTTCTCAATCGCCCATCTTGATTATATAAAGCAGCTTTGAACGATACCTCTCTCATAGCTTGGACTATTCTATTCCTCCAATTCTCTTTGGTTTCAGCTTGTTCTTCTTTAGCTCCCTGCTACCCTAATTTGAGGCAATCTAATTTGTATTTGTCAAATGTTGACATCGCCTTACCACCTTAATTTAAAGGTGGTCCAATAATAATCCCTTATATCCCAATATAACCTCATCTTGAGGCACTCAAATAATTGCAACTAATATCATGTTCGGCGTATTCTTTCTGTTCCACCTTAGCTGTTCCAGAATTATTGTCCAGTCATATTGGAATTGTGACACTAGCATAAACAGAAAAGGGACATCTACACTTTGAGTGATTAAACTTGGAGCACTGTAGACAGATGGTCCGCCTGCCCTCATTTATACCTTTATATATTATTCATCTCTATATCTGTTTCTTTATCAGCCAAACTTATCAATTTCTTATATGTAACGCTACAACCAATATAGAAATTTTTTATCTTATTACATAAGTAATATTATAGGGAGTGGAAGGCGAGTCATTATGGCATATGGCTACCGACCTGAAGGTTGGGGTTCAAATTCAACCCTTTTTACATTGATTGGGGTGCTAGCTGAAAGAAAATACTGGCGGTTAGTAGGTCTAAAAACGTGAAACCCTTACCCATGATGCAACTAGAAAAATCTGAGTCTGAACCTAAAGGTGAAAACTTTCTTTAATGGAGTAAACCATGCTTAAGTTTCATGTTGATGCTTTCTTTCTTTCTCTCATTTGGTAATAGCATCCCCTGGTCAGCTTGTCTTGAGTAAATCTAAGTAAAATTATAAGATATAGGAATAATTAGATAGTAATAAAAATTATAAGTTGAATTTAGAATAAAGTGTGTAAAAAATTCAGTTAACACACTTTTTGACTTCAAAATAAGCTGTTTTATGGTTATAAAATAATTTTTAAAATAATTATTGCTTTCTTAACTTATCAACCGCTCATCTACCAGTATACAAAACTAAAACTTTAAATTATAATTATTTAGTCTCCAATAAAACACAAAATTTGATCATTGAGCCTCATGCCATAGCATGATGGTTTATGGATCAAAAAACAACTGAGCTTATATTTCTGGATCTACATATAATTATAATCTTGTTGTGAAATTGGTGCAGCCATGTCAGTTTACAGCGCACAGATTAAAAACACACTAAATATAAGGTACTGTATGATGACAGTAACCTTAACCAAAAACTAATAGAAAACATGATATTAAGAATTTTGGGTTTTATCTAAAAAAACAAAGGAGCACACTGTAGTATTTGATACATTGGTGGCCCAGAGTTTACTTGTGGTATACTTTCTAGATTGGCTCTCACAGCTTATTCAGGAAGAGATCCCCTTCCCATTGCCAATCCTCTTCAGATATGCATACTATAACAATGATATCATTAGTGCTTTCTGTAAGGAGAGTGTCTATAACTCTCCTGTTCCAAGCGTGATAGTGCACGGTGCACAAGACCAATGGCAGGGAACTAGCCGTTAGTGCCAAAGTCATTAGAGCCCAGCAGAGGGTTCTGGAGCAATAACAGCTTAGGCATAGAAGGACGATTTTTATGATAAAAACCCCATTAAAAGAGACACGGTGCACATATCAAAAGGGGCTAAGTGACCCAGGTTGGAGGGAACCTGGGCGAACAAATGGTGCACGAGTTGAGAGCTGCAAGTTACTTGAAAGGGCAAGGGTAATGAAGTGTGAGACCTCCTTGGAGAGGTTTGCACACAGGAGCGTTCAGAATATCATAAAATTGTAAAATAACGTAAACGTGGAAAAGGTTATTTCTGAAGTTGTATAACAAGGAATGTTGGTTGGGGAAAACATATTTAATCTTGAATGGGGGAATAGGGGTTATGCCGCAGTGGGCCCAAGCACTGACTCACCAATAGGGCAACACTGCCATCCAAGTTAGTTGAATAGGCTGAAACTGACTTCACTTGATTTATCAATTGAAGTTGGATTTGACCCATGCGCATTATTTCGTAAATGGAACGGGTTTTGAAACCTCATTCCTCAACAAACTGAATTGAACCGTCCACATTTATTTGTAGTAGGTTCATTTTAACGCCTGGCTCGACGTCAGGGGCTGGGAGTTTGGCACACCACTAGTCCCAACCTGGGCATATTTTGCCCAAACCCAGCGTTGGTCCAGGGTGTGCCTCAGGTCAGGGCGGGCCTATAGCTTCACACTCTGGGACTCCTGGCGCCCAGCCTTATCTTTGGAGTTTATCCCCAATATTATGTCATGTGCACATGACATTACCCTCTCCTCCCAACGGGGCTCAACCCCCCTCCAGGGGCTTACGCGCCAGGGAAAATTTCTTGTGGGCAGGAGCCAACTTCATGGCGGCAATGGTCGGTTTAGGTTGGGATCCAGCAGCCTGGGGGAAACGCTGGTGGATGGCGTCAGTCAGATCTTGGGCATGCACTCAGTCGCACGCTGGAACCATACTGTTCTCTGCAGCAACAAAGCCCTTCCAGGATACCAAGTACTCAAGTCTTCTTTTAACGTGGCAAGAGGCAACTATTTCTTCCACCTCCCACTCTGGCGCCCCATTCACGAGATAGGCCTCAGGAGTCTCTGGTGGGGGGCCCTCAAACAACATAAGCTTGCTCTCATGAAGTACAGAGAAGATCCAGAATGAGGAGGGGAGATCTAGCTGGTATGAGGCATGTCCCACCTTTCTGACTACGCGGTAGGGGCCAATCCTCTTTGGTCCCAGCTTCTTGCATGGCTGCTTGTTAGGGATTTTACGAGCATCAAGCATCACAAGATCCCCTTCCTTGTATGCAGGACCCTTTTGGCGCTTCCCATCAGCGTTCTCCTTATAAACCTGCATTGCCACCTCCAAGCTTGTGGAAACCCCCTGGTGTCCTTCTTGATTGTCTTGGCAAATTCCACCACCGCTTTAACCTTAGACCCACAGCTGGGTTCCATGTTAAAGGCGGTGTTAAAGCCAAGGCTGGCGAAAAATGGTGAACAACCGATTGAGGAGTGTAAGGTATTATTGTAGCTAAACTGGGCCATGGGAAGGTGAAAAGCCCAATCTGAATGATCTGCAGCGGTGTAACACCGCAGAAACTGTTCCAAGCACTGGTTCACTCGTTCAGTCTGCCTATCTGATTGGGGATGATAGGCAGTTGAACGGCAAGGGCGAATCTGAAGAGTCTTACACAAATATTCCCAAAAGACGGAGGTAAAATGGGGTCCCCAATCACTAATAATTTCTTGGGAAACCCAAGAAGCGCAAACACTTGAGTGACGAAAAGCCTAGCCATCTCAGCTGCGGTTATGGTGGTTCTGCAAGGAATAAAGTGGGCAAACTTCGTGAACTGGTCCACCACTACCATAGCGGCATCATAACCAATCAAAACTGGTAACTCCACAATAAAATCAACTGAGATGGAAGTCCAGGGTCCATCAGCCTTTTGGACTGGTACCAACAACCCTGCTAAAGGTTGACAATTGGGTTCCATCTAGTTGCATACCAGGCACTACTTACAATACCGCTCACCTGAGCAGGCAAGCCCTTCCAATTGTATGTGCGACGTATCAACTCCAAGGTCTCTGTTTTCCCCAGATGACCAATGGTGATTCCATCATAATGGTCCCAGTTGATTTCCAGGCGCAGTGGTCCAGCAGGTACCCAAAGGCGTCCATTGAATCACACCATCTCATCCTTTACATGATAGCACCTGGATAGATCCTCTTGATTTGAAGCGCTCTTTGCAAGTAGCATGGCATATTCGCCTGACAGCGGCTGAGAGAGGACGACCTTTCTGAACATACCATATTCTTCCGCGTTATCCAGAGGTGCAAGCGCTGGCCCGTTATCCAGGAGAGAGGGAAGTAGCGACAGTATTTTATTTGGAGGAATCATAACCTGGGTGTTGTGCACTTCTACCTCCCTGAGGTCAGGGGCTAAAGCAGGGTTGCAGCTCAAAGCATCCGCCAAACTATTAACCTTTCTCTTGGTGAACTCATACGTGAATGCAAATTGAACAAGGGTCCCATGCCACTGGTCTACCGTGATGTTAGGACATGAGGAGCACGATGGTACAGCAAGGCATGGTTGTCTGTACATACGCGGGATGGTTGGGTAGAGCCATGCAAGTGGTGACGCCAATATGTCAGCGCCTCCACCACTACTAGTAACTCCTTGTTGTAAACAGCTTAATTCAACTCTGGAAAATACATTTTCTGATAATAACCCACCGGATTCTCTATTTCATCTTCAACTACTTGTAACAAGGCAGCTGCTATGGCGAAATTGGAGGCATCAGTAGACACAATGAACTCCTTTGAAGGGTCGACATGGAGAATATCAGTCGTGGACAACAGGGTGCACTTCACTGCTTGGAAAGCATCCTCCAAAATGAGGACCACTGAAGCACCTTGGCACCGCTAGCCTTGTATAGGGGAGCCGCCACCTCAGACAGATTGGGAGTGAACTTCTTGAGGAACGTGCACGTACCCAAAAAGCTCCTTAATTCCTTAACTGAGGTAAGGGTAGGCCACTCACAAATCGCCTTCTCCTTATCTGGAGTTATCATGTTTCCCTGGTCAAACATGACGTTGCCCAGAAACGTGACCTGGGACTTGAAGAACTCGCACTTTTAAAGTTTTAACATAAGGCTGGCTGCCTTTAACTGCTCCTCCACTTGCTGAAGGTGGACTGCATGGGACTCCTGATCAGGGGAAAACACCAAGATATCATCCATGTAGGCAACCGCGCATACCCCTAACAGGTCCCCCAACGCTGCATCAATGCGGCGTTGAAAGATAGCAGAGGCATTCTAAAGCTTAAAGGGCATGACCAAAACTAGAATATTTCTTTTCTGGTGTGGAAGGTGGTTAACCGCTTCTGGTCCTTCTTTATCCGGATCTGAATAAATGTATTGAGGCGATCTAGCTTAGGGAAGACCTTCGCCTTCTCCACATAATGCGTAATCTGTGAATTAAAAGGGATGTGATGGAGGTCTGGTACAGTGACATTGTTAAGGTTCCCGTAATCCATACATGGGCATAAAGTATCATCAGACTTCTCCACAAAGAAGGGGGAGCACACAGGGGAGGTACGCTGAAAAATCGCACTCTTGGCCAACTGTTCCTTCACCCACACATCCAACGCCTTCTTCCTTCTAGACAGTTAATGGGTAAATGGGGGAAAATATACGCACCAGATCCACTGTGAGCTTGAAGTCACAATTGAACTCAGAGTGCTCAGGGAGTGCGTTGGCGGATGCTGCATTAAATGAGGATTCCAAACCCTCCAAACAGGAAGGTAAGGAAAATCCCACGGAGGAGGGGGTCTTTAGCAAAGGAGCAAGTTAAGGAGTGGGAACATTGGGCCAATGAGGTAATAGGCCCTGAACGTTATCCTCCAACAAAGGGAACAATCAACTGGTGACCATTTACCAAAGGCAAGGATAGCGTGTTTTCTTTCAAATTAGTGCAGACATCAAACTTTCTCCACCACTCAACCATCAAAACAATGGGGAGCAAGAGGTGCTTGATAGCTTGGAAGTTGTCAGACAGAAGATAGGCGCCCACCTGATAGTCCACCACCCTATGACGTTCAGCGTAGGGATACCTTGAGAAGCCCCATCTCTAGCCATACCACCTGAGGAGTAACTCAACTCAAGGTAGTCCACCAGGTCTTTGTCAATAAAATAATTTGTGGCACCGGTATCCACTAAAATAGTTGTGCTGAACTTCCCAAGAGATGATGTAAGGGTAGCAGTCAAGAGGAAGTATTATAGTAAGATTTATTCAAAGCAGAAAAAACCCCTACTTCACTTAAATTTTCTTCTGGCTTGAGCAAACCGTAAGGGTAGTTTTGGGAATTAAAGAAGGGGAGAGATAGTTGGCCACTCTTACTACTGAGGCCACATACCCCTCCATGACTTCTGCAGGTTCATAAATGTTTTCATATTGTAAGCGCAGTTCTTTTTCAACTTCTTGTGTGTTGCAAATTATGGAAGTAGTCAAAGGGGATTTATGGTGTGATTCCATACACAGGAATGGGTTCCATATCTGAACCATGAGAGGGCCAATATGGTTCAGAGATATATCTCAGGTTTTCGTTATAAAATGCATTTTTAGATGCAAATGACCCTGTCCCTTGAACTGCGACAGAATGCTTAACATTATTCATGGCCAACACTCCCAGGCCCATCTGTGAAAATTCCACCAACATCAGCTGAACACGTGTGTCAAAACTTGAGGATCACTCACTTGATAAATTAAATCCTGCATGGTAAATTGGGCTAAAGTTCGACTGGTGGATCCTTGATTTAGCCAGTTGCTTACAGTTTTCAAACTGTTCAAAAATTCACTATGCATATGAAAGCTGCTCTGATTTTTCCATCCAATTTTGGGTACAATTTTCCTTTGTAATCAGGAACTTCAGCTGAGGCAGGCAAAGTTGCAAGCTGTGGATCCTGAGATCCCAGCTTTCCAACACTCTCCAAAAGTGACTTAAGATACAAAATAAAACGAAGATATAATAAAATAGACTTTTATTAGACTAAATTCTTTGATAATGGTCATTAGGCCAGGCACTGGTATTTATACCTCTAGGGCATCTCCTGGCCACATCCAGCACAAAATAATAGCAGCTATTTTGCCACTCAGTTTGGCCTATGACTGAAACCTTTTCTTAGGTTCATTGGTGGCAAAATACTCTCAAAATCAGGAGGATTTCAGGTACAAAAATTGTGATAAAAGCATGAAAAGTTGTCCTAAGATCTTCAGGATTTCAGTTTCATCATTGTCGCAATTCCAATATGAATGGACAATAAGCCCTAAGTCAATATGGCGGAATGTATGGAATCTTCTGGAATCGAACTGGTACTGGTATTTTTGCGCATCAAAATGAGGCATTTGGCAAATCAAGAGGATTTATGCCAAGGTTCGATACAAATAAGAGTAAGCCGAAAAGGAAAGCATAATAGAAGAGTACCAAGCTGAGGATGTATCTAGCTGAGGAACTGAGGTATAAAGAGTCTGATGGAAGATACAAGAAGGAAGTTTTTGCAAGAAGAGGAGCGCGCAGATAAATTTGCGAATTATAGTAAAATAAAAGTCATAATAAGGGGCAATAGCTCCATACTTATTATCTTAAAA